>APFE030412817.1:164952-204746 GCA_000404065.3 Pinus taeda
GGCCCATAGGATTCACTTAAATAAAACCTATTCTTGAAAATGGGTGAATGGATTCACTTAAATAAAACTATTCTTGAAAATGGGCGAATGGAAGGTTGTAACTCCTAATTTCAAGGGCTAAATTTACCTTTTTTACCCTCTCCCTTAAAATAAGGTGGGCTATTTGAGGTGATTTTTGAAAATGTACTATGATACAAAATATTCGCCCACTAAAAATTTAAAACCCCTTAATTTCGCCAAAGGGCGAACATTCGCCCCTAAAATTTTCTATGAATGAAATGCATACACATAACCATAATGCATATAAAAATACTTAACCTACATACCTACATGCTCGACATATAAACCTATATGACGACATACTCTTGCCTCGATGTCCAATGTTGCAACTTCACTTTCATTGTCTGCATCTCCTACTCTATCTCAGTCAACACAACTACATCATGATGACATAACCACATCCAATGACCTCACAATGCATATCTAACCTATTATGCATGCATAACCATAACCATAACAACGCATGCACAACAACCTATAGACACTGACATGCATAACAAATTCATATACAACCATACACTCATGACGACACATCCCACAATAACCCATCAACCTTCACATGACAACATCACTACAACCATGATAAACACCATGCAAATGCAACAAGCACATGGACTACAAGAACAAGAAACACATATGCAACTAACATGAATGCATGAAAAAAACATTGCCCATCCAGTCTGAGGGGTGAACCGTGCTCTCATACCACTCTGTAACACCCTCCTCCCACATCTACCCAAGTAATTGGCCCACTGGGGTAAACATGTGAAGATAAATTACTATGATATGATTTGATCTCCTAAGTCACCTTAAGGAAGTGGAACCGACGTAAACACTCCATACAAACCTTCCACATTGGCAACAAGGCTCTTAGGAACCATCCCAACCTCTCAGGTAACCAGCCCCTAAGTCCCACTATGTTCTTAGACCAATTAATCCCCAGAAGCTCCCATGATATGGGCATGCTTGTGTCCAGAAGGATTTGGACGCTCCGACAACATGGTATGCCAGCATCCAGGGACTATTCTGCTCAGTGTTGTGCCAGAATCCCTGATATTTGAGCCACTTTTTTAAGCCCAAAGCCCAAGTCACTACCCAAAATTCAATGATACATTCAGAATAGAAAGATAACAATAGAATGATAATACAAACGTAATTACTTGAACAAACCCTTACTGGATCCCTATTAGACATGACCGACATTTCGTCAAACATGTCACAAACATTTAATCTGTAGGTGTAAACAACATATCTAAGCATAGGGGTCTCATAGAGAATATAGCCATGCCATGGGATTCTTCAGCACCAAGCATTACTCACTTATGTTCCAATTATTTGACGATGATGATGCACCTAGGCCACCTTGCCCAACCAACTACACATTGTTCGAAATACTAAGAGAGGGGGGGGGGGGGGGGGGGGGGGGTGAATCAGTATTCTTTAGAAATTAACACTTTTAAATATTTCTAGAGCATTAGTTAATCTTCCATTATTAATAATGCTTATGCAGTAATAACAGTAAGTAAAAGAACACAATAGACACAAGAATTTTAGGTGGAAAACCCCTCCGGGTCAAAAACTACTGAATTCTTTTCTAATAAATTCTTTAATCTTAAGCCCCAACTGAAAGGAAAGAAACAACTTCCTAGAATTCTAGAAAAGCATTCTTCTCCAGCTCCCACTAGAAGGACGCCCCAACACCCTGGTTTCTTTAGTAGTCAACTGAATGGATGGCACAACATCTTAGACCAACCTACCACCCTGAAGTGTTCATAGGATCCAACCGTAGGCGACTTCATGCACCAACCTAACACCTCCCTTCCACCGTATAATGACTAAAATGAAACAAGATTGTGTAATCCCAAACGAGGGACAACAATCTACGATACAATAAGATGTACAATGATTTTCGTGTACTTGACCAAATACCCAATCACTCTATGACTTGCAACCCAACCATGACATCATCCCAACAGTGACTCCTATACCTCCCAACGCTGCCTCTTCGACTCTAGGCATAATGACTCTTTTACAATCTTTACAATGATGACTCTTTTACAAATGACTCTTTTATAACTTTACAACAATGACTCTTGGCCTTGACACTTCTTCACAATATACGAATGGTTGTCATGTCTTCAAAGGATGTCCCACTGCAATGCTTCCTTTCATTTGATACTTCTGCTCTTGAATTCTTTCTTGAAGTTGTACTTGAATCTTCTTCTACTTGCATGTAAAAGTTTCCCGACAAAACCAATCCCAAAACAAAAAAATATACCCTTCAACTTACCTATGCCTGCAAAACACATGTAAGTGCATAATAATGAATAAATACAAATTATAAATTATAATGCATACCTGAAGTGTGCTAGTCACTTTTGTTGTTGACTTGCTGCAGCAGTAGACAAAGAATCCCAATCTTGATATAGGCCTGGATTCTATGCAAGACTATATCCAAAACTGACCTAAAGATATGTACAATAAAAATTGATGACAAACCCTAGACTTGTGATGGACCAAGTTCTAAGTACAACAACAGAGACCATTTAATCAACTATGACAAGACAAGTAACGTGAACTTACAACATCATATAGATTTAGCAAACTTGGTGTAGCATCAAGAATATGTAGCATAAAATGTGTAGTATCAAGAATAGGACATCCGAAAAATTAATTGTGACATATAGAGACATAGAGATATAACTGAGACACTGTATATACTTATGTTGTCTTGCAAAAACATATGTTAGATATAATACTCAAAATTGAAATGTAAAAACTAATAATACATACCTTGTTGTAGTTACCCTTGACTGTTGATATGTGGTCCTTACTGCAATGATCCTTGAATGCATGTTTTTTCTTGCCTTCTAGGAGCTCAATATTGAATCTGTTGTATCTATGTAATTGTGGATATCCAGGGTTTTATATTTTGTCATGTGATAGCCCTCTAAGTCCTCTTTCTAACCCCATAGATCTGATAAGTTTGGATTCTTCAAGAAAGATTTATGCCCAATCTCCCACGATGGCCTAATTGTAGCCATGTTCAGTAGATTGAACTTGTACGAAGTGCCACGTGTCACTGTTGCGACCTTCAGCCCTGAAAATGATACCCAACAAAATACATTATGTCCTCTTTCTATCGCTATTTACAAATTTTGAATCCATGCGCAGAGAGAAAGTTATGATGATTTTCCCAACGTCAGCTATTTGACATGGAATTCGGGAGCCTGCAAAAACCCTAACTTCCTCAGAGAATATCTTCAAAAATATAGAGAACCAAGATCTGAAATACGTTCATGAGGTTCATCAATATTTCGGCTCAAATGGGTTTTAATTTCAGGTTCTTAAGCTTTGCATAAAAAATATTATAGCGAAAATTCTATGATGACCTGTTTGAAGCCACAAATCCCTACTAGAAGAGGATATGAGGGTCATTATTTATATGAATGTCTTGAGTTGAGAGGTTCCTCAACAAGTGAATGTTGGAGGGATTTTAGGAGAATTTATTATTATTATTAATTATTGACTATTCAATGACCACAACCAATTATGAGTGCCATGCCATAACCCATATGGTTTTAGCCCACTAACTGGGGTTACTACCTTCAAAAATGAAAGTCTCTCAAACCGTGAAGAATTACTTGGCATGCCATATATCAATGAAAACATATCGACGAGTAGAATCCATATAGAATATCCTTGACTCAGAATAGAGTAATTTTTCAAGTCAAAATGCCCATACAAGATCAGGGTAGCCCCTAGTGCTGCTTGGGTTGACATCAATGACAACACACTTGCACCACACACTTGGTAGTTAATCCAAGGCCCAGATGGGGTTGTGTCTAACCATGGGAGACAAAGAGAGGGTTTGCATCATTGTTCCAACCCTTATAGTTGAGATACATGCTTGTTGGATTTAGTTGGAGATCCATGAGGATGATTTTGTGTCCCCAGAGCCACTTTGGGGCACCACAAGTCATCTTCTTGGATATTAGGGGGGCATCATCCCTTTCGTCACTATTATTGGAACCCTTCTACTCATTTAAACAGATTTTGGACTTCATTTGGCCTTTCGGTGACCCTCCTGGTTACTTGTTTGTCATTTCAGCCCTCTTGAGATGTTAATATTTCATATTTTTGGAGCTATTTGGTGGGCTTGTCACCAATTAGGGTGTTATCTTGTACATTAAAGACAATTTTAGGGGTTTGTTAGGATAATTAGACCCAATTGAACTATTAGAGGCTCATATAGATACATGAGACCTTATTTGTAATTCTCATCATCACTTGGAAATGGATCATTGTTTCTTTTGGAATTTCACTATAGCTATTGGAGGACGAATTGGAGATTATTTAATGCATTTTGACGTTTGGGTTAATGCTATTCTATTTTGGAGCTTCTCTCTTGCAAGTGTAATGGATGGATGTCCTTTTTATGCTATGCAAATTTCTCTTTTGTGTGAAATTTTCATTACATGTTTAATGTATGGAATATTGCATCATGTTGCTACTTGTGCTCTAAATTATGTGAAAATCTTGAATCATTATGGTAGTCTTGATCTATTGCACGTGTTATTCATTGGTCAAGAAATAGTGAATATTACTAGGGGTTGTTTTGAAAACGTAACCCTAAAACACCATTATTTGACAAGTCGAAGTATAAATCCTTGTTGTAGTTGGGTATCTACTTCACTAGGGCATGCAAAGCTGCAATTAGGCTCCTTAATAGAGTGAAAACCTAAGTCAATCTCATTTTCAACTCCATTCTCCCAATAGATTAGGCACTAGTCTAATCCTTGGTGATCATCTTAATGAAAATATTTTCACCTCCCTCTCTTTTTATGAGCCCTAACACTAGTGTCTCCTAGGGCATCACACGAAATTCATTGTAGCCATTTGTTTGGTGAGCGAGTTGGTTGATAATTGTGCTAGAATTTCCTTAAGGCATCCACAAATTTTGAGATCAATCTTGTGGCTAGATTTGGAATTATTTTAAGCCCTAGCTCCAACTTCATTCTTGGCTCTAGGTCTCATTTGTTTAGTGACTTAATTAAGGATCACTGCACTAAATCTCAAGACAAATCCAATCTCTTTGATCCTCTTCCTCTCCCTTATTTGGTGAAGAATTTTTGCTTGAAGTTTCACCCTAAACTCTTGACCTCGTTTGGGTCCATCAAGGTTTCTTTATGGTCCCACAACTATGTCACTTTAATTTCACAAGGATGATTTATAAAACCCTATTCTCCTAGGATTCTTAGGTATAAGGCACATACCTCTTCATCAATTGGTAGTAATAACTTACAATTATTTTTTGTTTTCTTGCCCTTTTACATCCATAAATACTTACATGGATCAATAACATAATCAGTGGTTACAATTACAATATCAACAAGGGTTAGGCATTCAAGACCTTACACCAATTAGATAATGATACATTAGAGATCCATCACTCCTGCATTTCTTCATTTTGTCATGAAAAAATCATCAACCAAATTTGATACTTTAAAACCTTCCCATTAAAAAAAATATTATACTATGATTATGCTTTTGATTTTCTCGTAAATAAAAAAGATAATAATAATTGAATTTGTTTGAGTTTATTGTTTATTATACATTTTTAATTCTCACACGGGTGCATCACAACTTACATCAAAGCAAGTTGTACTGCATATTGTGAACTTCAACTTTCTTTAGTGTTTGAGATATGAAGATTAATGCTAATGGAGACTTCAAAATTAGATCAACCTCACTTTTAAGTAAAGATCCCAATGGAATAAGATTATAACAAAATTATATTTTATTATTGAAATTGAAATTTTAATGGAAAATTCAACACTACATAGGAGGATACAAGCAATATGAAAGCAAGTCCCGTCACCAACTCCGACCATTGGAGTTTTCTTATTTGGAATCAATTTTCAAGTAGTCCCACCCATGTTCGCGCTTATAAATTAAAGTCTCCATTTCAACATGTCATTTAGGTGGGATATTATGACAAAAATATATATTTTACAACTAGATAAGGCTTTTTAATAAATTATTATTTAGAAATGAAAATAAAATGTTTTTATTTAAATTAAAACATTTAATGTGTTTGTTAACCTCTTTAATATATAATATTTTTAATTTTTTTCTTAAATGGTAAATCTTATTATAATTAATTGTAAACTAATAAATTAATTAACAATGATAACAAGTATCTTTCATTCCAATTTATATTGATTCATTTTTGTTATTAGAGAAAAACAATATTCCCTCAAATAATTTAACAAAAGAGTGAGTCTCTTTTTTTTTTCCCGTATAAAAAGTCGTAATTTCTATTAAGTAAAGAAATTACATTCTGCAGATGCCTAGGCATTCATCATGAGGCTTAATAGCCTACCTGATATGGCTGTAATGCTGTTTTTGTTCAGCTGCGGCCATGTACAAAAGAGGTTCAAAAAGGATGAAACAGATAGTTTTCCATCTTCAGCCTCCACGCAGGGAGTTCAAGTGTTCATCAAATAGTGTTCATGAAATAACAACAAAAAATACATACAGTTTTCAGAGCATTGTTCCATGCAGGGATATCCTCTGTAACCATAATAAAAAATGATTTACCACCACTGGTGGGCTGGATAAGCAAAAACTGACGCGTATTACATGTCTTTCATAAAAAAAACCCAACAAAGGAGATAACAGTACGTATAACAGCGTCCTGTGTAACCTCTGTGCCAAAAAAATATACATAGGAAAGTTGATTAAACTGCAGATAAAGTTATGTCTCCTGGTGAGGATGCAGATCTATATATGGCCTGTGGTAGTATTGGTGGATCCTACCACCCACTTCTTCATGTATCAACCAGTCTGCTTCTTGCCTGTGCGCTGCCTCCTTTGAAAGGTGGTCTGCCCCTGTGTTGCACTCCCTGTAAATGTGTTTAACAACAAAATTATCAAAAGATGCTGAGAGTCTGTGTGCTTCATCCAGAATGTGTCTCAAAGAAAAAGCAGAGCAGAGAGCTGTTCTATTGAGCCAATTGCAAACTAGCTTTGAGTCCCCAAAAAGTTGTAACTTAGTGCAACGTTTCTCAAGGGAAAACTAGATGAGATGTTTGGCCGTAGAGAGCTCAACAAAGTTGTTAGTACCCATCCCTAGGTGTATTTGAATCTTAAAACAATGGTTTTCCCTTAAGTATAGTATGGCTCCTCCCCCACAACCATGTTCTTGTGCTGAGCCGTCAAAATAGGCCCATGGGAAGGATTTGTCAATGAATTCAGGTAGGGTGGATCAAGGGGGTTTTTGAGGGGGATCCTCGAGGAGGAGGCTGTAATCGGCAAGGATATGGGTTCAGATGGAGGTCTAAAGGGGTTCCTTTCGGTCAAAAATGGCCCGGTTCCTCGCCATCCAAATGGCCCAACACATTAGGAGGGGGATGTTTCTGTCTCTGCCATTATGCTTTGCCAGCCAGACCTGCCAGGCCTCTACTATAGAGTGCCCTTGCCAACGCTGAAGGGAGGGGAAAGATGTCATTATGAGGGTCCATTGTTCTATAACAATAGGGCAGTTCAGAAATAAATGTTTGGTATCTTCATCATTTTCCTTACAGAGGTGGCACCAGAAAGGTCCATGAAAGGATCGTTTCATCAGATTTGAGCCCGTGGGGATCTTGTTGAAAAGGATGTTCCACATCAGCAATCTCATTCTAGGTGCTGCTTTGAGTTTCCAGATAGCTTTCCACCAGTGATGAACTGTTTCCGGCTGTAAATGTTGTATGAACTTTAGGTAGCCTTCTTTGGGGGAGTATTTCCCATTTTTGGCATGAGCCTATACTACTTCATCTTCTTCCCATGTTATCCTAATATGTGCCTGAGTAAGTGCTTCCGTGAAATCTGCCCAGTCTTGCCTCCAATGCCCCGGGATATGGAGTTCGTGTGTTGTCTTCCATGTCTGCTGGAAGAAAGAGGAGTTTTCCAGATCTGCAACGTTTGCAATATGAGTGACTCCCTGATTTTTTAGGTGGGTGATCAGTTGTGTTGGGAGTCTGTGGGCATTCCCACATCCAATCCAGGGGTCTATTCCTATACAAACAACGGTCCCCTGATTTATTCTCCATGTTAGGCCGTCCCGGATAAGGGGGAGGGAGGATAGAACAACTTTCCATATGTTGGATATGTTACCTCTTGCCCTATGATCTCTGTAGATCCACTCGAAGGTGCTGTCCGGGGCGATGTACTTGTCATATACTACTCTCGTCCAGAGGCTGTGTGAGGTGATGAGCTGTCAACCGAGCTTTGCTACTAATGCTTTTGCGAAAGATCCAGCCTTTTTATGCCCCATCCTCCCCATTTCTTAGGTCTGGCAATTGTTTCCCATTTTACCCAGGCGAAGAGATTCCCCTGTTTTTTCCCCTTCCATAGGAAGCTACAACAATTTTTTTGCAGTCTGGCTAGTATTCCCCTGGGGATCCAGGCTAGAGACATAAAAAACACCAGTGTTTCTTCCAGCACTGCTTTTATAAGGGTGAGTCTACCTGCCCTAGTAAGGTACCTGTTATACCATGCGTTTAGCCTCCTTTCTACCTTGACAATTAACTAGATCCAGTTAGCAATTTTGTATCCCCCTGGTTTGAGTCTAAAGCCTAGGTATTTCAGTCCTTCCTCCATTGTGTGAGTAGGGAAAGGGAACCGACAGACAGTGTAAAGCACTTCGTGTTGCGAGCATCCGATGGCGGTGAGGGTAGATTTTTGGACATTGATGGCCATTCCTGTAGCCTTCTGGAAGAGGTCAAAAATATGTTGCAAGGCGCAGGTATCAACCACCCCCCCCGTTTAAGAATAAGAGCACATCGTCCACAAAGAGGAGGTGAGTTAGAGAAAGGTTGTCCGAGATTTTTATTCCTGTAATTCTGCCCCTCCTGTGATCTACACCTATCAGCCTGCTTAGTCCTTCCATGATGAGCAGGAAAAGCAGACGTGATAAAGGGCAGCCTTGTCTGAGGCCCCTCTCTGCGGTGAAGAAGGGAGTGCGTGATCCATTGAGGAGGATACTGTAAGCCACATCAGTAATGCAACACATGATCCATTTAATAAACATATAAGGGAAGCCTAAGTGGGTGAGGAGCATACGGATGTAGAGCAGGCTAGCTCTGTCAAAGGCTTTGGATAGGTCCACTTTAAGGATCATGCCTTTCAGCTTCTTACTCTGCATTGAATGTAGGAGTTCCTTAGCCGATCCTATGGCTTCATGAATCTGGCGATTTTGGAGGAAAGCAAACTATTTGGGGGATATATGAGCCGAGAGGATGGGCTTTAGTCTATTTGCAAGAATTTTGGCCATGATTTTATAGAGACAGTTACATAAAGAGATGGGTCGGAAGTCATTGAAAGATGAAGGCTTATCGGATTTAGGAATGAGAGCGATGAAGGTGGATTTGATGGCCGCGGGGATTTTCCCTTGGAGTCGGCAGTGGTTGATTACAACAAGGAGGTCTTGGCCTAATAGGTCAAAGAAAGCAATGTAGAACTCTATAGGCCAGCCATCAGGACCACGGCTTTTATCTCGCTGAAATCCCGGGATGGTAGCCTCAAGTTCCCCGAGTGTGACCTCTTTGATTAATTCCCCTTCTTCTTCAGCTTTCATGAACCTGGGGAAATGCTATGCCACTCTCATTATTTCTAGCAATGAGGTTTCCCTCGGGGCCTTATATGTATTCTTGAAGTGTGAGGTGGCCAAAGCTGCAAGTGCCTCTGAGGTGTGTACTTGTTTCCCTTGTTCATTTTGCAGCTCCCAAATAGTGTTGATTGCTTTTCTGCCGTTTGCAAAACGATGAAAAAAAATTGTATTTTCATCCCCTTCCTGTAGCCAAATCGCTCTGCTTCTTAGTCTCTAGTTCGCTTCTCTGTCCTTTAGGACTTGTTTCCTTTGCTTGGTTAGAGACTCATTGGAGGCTTTCAGTTCCAAAGATGGGAAGGTGCCATCCGATTGAGAGTCTAGTTCTGCGATCATTTGCTCAGCTTGGGTTATGATGAGATCCTCCTGTTTCCTTTTCTTGTGGGCCCAAGCTCTAGATAATGCCTTAAGTTTTAAGAGATTTTGTACGAACCGAGATGTTGGGTCCTCTGATCCAAGTAGAGGGTGGGATTTCCAGTAGTCAGAAATAAGCTTGATATAAGAGGGGTCCCGAAGCCATGTGGAGTTGAATTTGAAAAGGGATGAATTCTTATGTATTATGATTCCAACCTCTAAGTGTATGGGCCGGTGATCCGAGAGTCCACCACTACCAACCCATTGACGAGATCTGGGGTGGCTGTTGTGGAAAACTTCTTTGATGATAAAACGATCCAATCTCCTAGCCAGGCTCTGTTCCCTAGTTCGGTTGTTCCTCCAGGTATGTTGAATCTTTGCCGAAGGAATATCAATCCAGTGTTGGGATTCCAACAAGTGCTCAAAAAAGTCAGAGAGAGGGTCAATGTGAGCTTGATGTCCCCAAGATTCTGAGAAACCCAGGGAGAAATTCAGATCCCCACCCAGGATCACATTATCGTCCAGGAGAAGGGGGGTGATGAGGAGCTTGCGCCAGTATAATTCTCGGTTTTGGCAGGGTCCATAGACATTGATAATTCTCAGATCTTCTTCCAGATCCCTGGAGTGTATGTCAGCACCCAGGAAACCCACCCCTCCCCACATGTTCTTCAGTTTAATGGTGCTCTGCTTGAAACCTACTACAATTCCCCCTGAGCGGCCCGAGATATCGAGAGCTTGGAAAATCCATCCAGGCATCCAAGAGCTTAGAGTGGAGATGACTGAGTCTGCCTTACAGAGGGTCTCTTGTAGAAGGATAATGTCGACCAATTCAGATAAGAGGAGACGCTTCAGGGCCAGTTTTTTTCTGGGGCTGGCCATCCCTCTGCAGTTGAAGGACAAGATTTTCATGGAGGGGGATTGGGAAGGGTTTTCTTTGCTCTAAGTGCCCTTTCAATGGTGTGCTATTTACCCAGAATTACTTCATCACCCGCTTGTTCCTTAGCTTTGTGTAAGTGGGAGGGTCTACCTCTACCTTGTTTGGGGGCTAGGATATGAGGGGAGGCCTCCAGGCCTATGGCATCCAGCTCTTTCTACTTTGCAGTCGAGCGAGTAGAGTATCTAAGCGAGGAGGTTACGGAAGGGGAGGGAGATGGGAGGGAATGGTTAGGGGAGGGCGAGAGGGAGCAAGATGAAATGATATCCGAAGGCTTGGGGATGGGGCAAGTCATGTACAAATGACCTGTCCTGGGGGGGAGGGGAGGAGCTCAGGGGACCGCGGTCGGGTCGAGAGCCAACGTGGGGGGAAGGGATGGATTCAGGATCGGGGGGAAGAAAGGAGGGTAGCGAAGACGAAGATGATAAATGAATAGAACCAAAGGATACAGGGGGGAGAGACATACCTGATGAGAAGACGTCCCCTTTAGCAGCCTTTGAGCGCGTCAGAGGTGGAGATAGGGCCCTGTTCAGGATCTTGTTCTTCTTTTTCTGCACAGGTGCAAGTGGTGCTTCCACGGTATCAGATGTTTTGATTTGTTCCGCTTTTTGTACAACCTCAGCCTGAGGCTCAGGGTTCCCAGCAACCAGTGCATCTTCCATTTCCCCGCTATCCAGAGAGTTTTTCTTGAGGAGAGGGCAGTCTTTGAACAGATGACCTACTTGGTGTCATCTCCTGCATCGATAGGGGATTCCTTCGTAATCCAACTTCTGCTTTCTCGAGAACGATTTCCATTGAATGGTGATAAATTCCTGCAGGCCACCCTTACTATCCATATGCACAAGTATTCTGGCGTATGCCATCACTCCGGTAGTGATGTATGACTTGTTTGACTCCATGTAAGTCCCCAAGGTGTTGCCGATTCTCCTGAAAATGTCCTTGGACCAGTACTGTAGGGGCAAGCCTGGGAGCCTGATCCAGACCGGTCCAACCCCAATTTGTTCTGTCTCCGGGTCAAAAAGGGGTGACCATCTTTTGAGCAGGACCGGAGCTTTTTTAAAGTGCCAGAAAGACGACAAGACCCAGCTCGTGGGGTCGGCCCTGGTGAACCTCAGCGCGAACCATCCTCGCATAAATGTTTGGACGAAGGGGATTTCTGCCAAATGATGACCCCATATCTCTACTGCCCACTCCTTCAGTCTTTCCACTGAGTAGTTCCTGCCACGGATGCGACCCACCAACACTCTGTCCGCTAAATCCATGGCATCCCCCCACTGAATATCTTCTTCTAGCCTGAGAATGATGTCCGAAGTTCGAGACTTGAAATAACGTTGTTTCTTCGAAGGTCGAGAGGACATGCGAGTAGGGTTAGTAGGGATCCTGGATTCGGACGGAGCCTCAAGTGGGGGAAGAGGGTTAGGGTTTTGGGGGGGGGGGTCGGGGAAAGCCTCCGGAGTGGTGGATAGGGTTGAAACTGTCGGAGGAGACAGGGCCGCAGGGGAGGGCAGAAACCGGAAAAGGAGGGCGTCCAAGGGGGGCTCAGCTAGGAGCGGGAGAGGGTGTGCAGGTGGTGGGTCCGATGGGCCGGCACAGGGGGAGGAGGCCTGGAAACAGTTCGAAAGAAAACCAAGAGAGGCCGGGGAAGGGGCAGCGAAAGGCGTCCAGGAAGAGGGTTCTTCCGGATGAAGAGGTGCAGAATGAACAGGGTCCGACGACTGAGTGAGGTCCTCAAAACTGGCTGTCAAGCTTTCACTGTACAGTCCTCCCGATGCCGCAAACGTGGATCGCCAGATGGAGTCGTCCGACAGCGGAGAATCCGTATAGTCCACCTCGTCAAGGTCCATGTTGCCAGGTGCTGAAAAACAGGGAGGAACCTCGGAACCAGGTAACCGACGCGGGCAGGCACTGACAGAGCTGTGAGCAGGACCGTCCTGTGGCGGGCAGAGAGGTAACCGTAAGGGGCGGATACAAGATGGAGGAAAACGACGGGAGGGCCCTAGCGAAACAGGGAGCTAGAAACCCTTACTGCGGATACAGTGATGAATAAAAAAAAATCGATCGGGAAAATGCAAGGAGAGAGGGGATCAGCCGGAGGAGTAAAGAGGTGCTATGGCCCAGGCACGTGCGGAGTAGGTGTCAGGGGGTTGGCTGCAGGACCGATGTCGGCCTGCAACCCCGTTCCATAGCCTCCGTTCAGGCCATGATGTACCAGGCCTAGCCGTACCAGAGCGCTCTCTCCACTTTTCGATTCATTCAACTTTCATAATTCTTGCAGTCCTATATTTGTCTTTTCATTCCTATATTCTTTATGTTATAATCTACAAAAGAGTGAGTCTCACGACCACACAATTCTATTTATTGTGCGAAAAAGCGATATGATAGTCCAATATGGGAGGGATGTTGTAGTGGAGGATTAGTTAAACCAATGAAACATCAAATCCAAAAATAATAATAAAAAATATAGTGCCTACTAAACCAAGAAGTAATAAAAATGGTAATTCGACTCAATTCAATTTTTTATATTGCAATTTTGTTTTTATTTATAAATTATAAACCATTAAAAAAAATAAAAAAATCGCATCACATTAAAAGAAATTTAAATAATCACAAAATATAGACATAACTGTATGATATCTCAAAATTCATGCTTAAATTTAATTAATAACCATATAAAAACTTAATACTTACAATCAACTCATTTTCTAATATATACATATCACCTTGAAAAATTAAATTAAAATATTTAATAACACAAGTAAAAGAAAAATGATATAACATATATATATAAGAGATACATATAAGTTGTTGTTTATAAGTTTTTGTTTGAGAGTTTTAATACAATTTAGAATTATTTTTTTTCTAGAAATATAAAAACAAAATACAAATAATTATTATAAATTATTAATCAATTTTAGTATAAATAATAATAATAATAATCATAATCATTATCATCATTTGATGGGTTATTTTTCTGAGGAAAAAGGGGGTTTGCGGGAAGTTGTTGTCCCACCTAATCAAAAGACAAGGGACATGGAAACATGCCCATGTAATGAATGTGTATATGCAATGCCAATACTTCTCATGTAGTTTGTCAATAGAACCATGGATACAGCTCCAACTTTTCACATGTGGGTCTGGAATCTAGTTTTGACAGTCCTTACATTTTCCATCTGGGTTTAGGACCTCGTTTTGAACATAATCATGGTAAAGAAATCAATCACTCAATTGTATATGTGGGATATTTGCCTCCTACCATGGAAAAGGAACAATTAATTAAGATATTCCCTCTTTTGGTAGAATGGTTGAAGCCAAAGTCATAAGGGACAATGTGAAAAGTTCAAGCAAAGGTTATGGTTTTGTAAAATTTTATAATATCAATTGCATTGCCCGAGTTATTGCACATATGAATGGCTATAGGTTGGGAGACAAGAATACTGGGAAAAAGAAGGCTTTTGTTCCTCCGCATGAAGTGAAGGAAATGTGTATCCCAATTGAACGCAAACGAGATCCAGTCACAAGAGAGGTGTTTGAGACAAATGAGTGTATGATGTTTAAAGATGGATATGTTTTCAAAATTCTGTCCATAAAATCTATCAATTCCTAAATTATCCAACCAACATTTGACGAGCTTCAGAAATTTCAAAATCCTGGAGATGACGCAAGTGATGATATTAAAGATATCAAATACGATGATTTTTATCCACAAAAGGGTAAAACTAGATTCGAGAGTGCGGAAAATCCTTGGAAATTTTAATTAGTTCATTTGGAAACCATGGAAGGATAAAATCGAAACAGGTACACAAATGTCCATAAGAGTATCACAGAGAACCGATTCTCGATGTTATGTGATCTGTGGAAGCAGAAGCTGAGGTAAATGGAGGTATTATCCCTGTTGCTCTACAAACCTTAACAATCACTATAACAAATCAAACACGCAGAATTGAAAATTTTTGGAAATACTGAGAGGGGGGTGAATCAGTATTTCTTACAATTTATTTATTTATTTATTTTTTTAATTATTCTAGTGATTGCCAACAACATATATAGATATGTGTATGTATACACAGAACACAGAAATCAACAGCTGAAATTAATGCTTTTATTAAAACTCAAAACAGTGCAATGAAATAAATACAATATAAGTATAAATCTGATTGTGAATAGTTGCCAAGATCCAACTTGGACTTTAGTGAGGCTCCAACCTCCAAAGCACCAACTCTGTTTTGTAGTGGTTCTGCACTTAGGAGCACTACCCCAATGACTTCAGTCCAGTTCAATTTTGAGGCTCCAACCCAACTTTGGTATAAACAGGTATGCTGCTGCACAATATTCAGCTGAGGTTGTCTCACTCCTGCTCTCCTACCTTTGCTGCTTCTACTGCCTCTACAACCTCTGCTGCTTCTACTACCTCACACTCTGGTTCTTCACCACACCAACAGCTGTAACAGTTCTTTGTTTTTACTATTTTATACATTCTCATGCCTTTGTCCATTCGTTTTCGCTTACTCAATGGCTCTTTGGCTTCCTCCTCGCTCGCTTGAGCTTCGGCTTCCTCAACACTCGCTCGACCTTCTGGCTTCCCTCCTCCATTCACTTTAGCTTCCTCATGTTTACCTTCAATTGATGTGTTGTAAATATAATGTCGTAACAGAACAGGTTAGTGTTTCAGCAATGCCGAAATTGGTGTTTTAGCAATGGAGAAATTGGTGTTTCAGCAACTTTTCTCCAACTTTTTCAACAGTTGCAGCAGCCTTCACCAGCATTCACCAGCAACTTCATACAACGCTTAACTACCTCTCCTCCTCTTGGCTCCGATGGCTCTATGTGCTCCTCTTCTTTGGCTCTGTCTCCTTCCTTGAATATTGCCATATTGACATCAATGACAATCTGTGTCCAAAAAAATCACCATTTGGTGTCCACTATGAGGTTTAATAAGGTGCCTATATATGTCCAACACCAACTTTGTAGGGAGAGTTCATCAGATAATATTGATATACGTGAATTATATGATGAATGGCGTGGAGAGAACGTTCGTCGTTTCAGAATGGGTGAAATTGGATACGACGAGAGTGAAGATTATCTGACAACATTCACATTTCCAGAAAATACTATTGTTTTTGATACGTACAAGATAAGTGCCAAGCCAACCGAGAATCAGATTTTTGATGTGGCCAAATTAGTAGTCGCACAAAGGAAGAAGTAGTTGATAGTCTTCATGCAGCTGTGGATGAAAACACCATATGAACTATGGAAAAACCCCCACTTCCTGTCATCAATTCCGCCACTAACTCTGGTCATTGTTTTTTTACCAATACCCATTTCCGCTACCATGATTTCGGTCAGCTCTGTCCGATTCCTACCATCCACCTGACATATTTCCCTTGTGCTGACTATTTGTCAGTTGCTTTTCTCCATCCCGATAGGAAGATACCTTGTCGTTATCATTCTGACAAGGCATATTGTGTCATGACGACCACAGACCTATCCCTTGTTTCCCTAGTGTTATTCACCGAACAACCATGATATTTTTTCATTTCGTTTCGCCGTCTTTTCCTATCTGGTGACTTCGGTGTGTGTTATATCTATTAACATAACTTACCAGTCATAAAGTGTTATAAAAACACCCTTATTATTATTAAAATAATAATAATAATAAAGAGTTAATTATTTTTTTTTAAATAGAGTTATAAAAAAAAAATTGAAGAAAAAAAAATCTAAGGGAATATTACAGATTCTATATGATGAGACACTTGCCAAATTATATACATCGACTGACAATCACTAAGTGAAGAAAACCAACAACATTAAAGCTTTGAGAATAAAGCTTCTGAAGAAAGGGGCTATGTTATGAATATAATTCATAACAAGTAAATAATTAAAATAAATGTAAATATTAAATAATCAAATATTGATTATGTTAAATAGTCATTAAGTTAAGTGAAAAGGCATGTCTAAAAGACATGCCCAGTGATGAAATGGCACCTGCTTAGGTATATATATGCGGGTCCTCATTGTAGCAATCATCACTTATACATTTTTATGTATAATAAATTATTATTACAAAATACATCTTGTGTATTTTTACATTCAAGTCAACAAGCTATCACTTTTTATGCTTCATCCTCCTTGGTAGAACCTTACTAGACAAGCATGAGTGTTGGACTGACCTCCTCCACTTTACTGAGCATCTACATCGCCACATGAAGGACCTAGATCAAAGGATGGAACACATAGAACAACACCTTGGCATCCCACTCCCCATTGTTGGGATCCCAGGTGACAACAAATATCCCATCCATGTTGTACCCACATATTTCGATCCTTCTTCTTAATTTTCAGTTGTGCCTTTGGTTTACTTGTTTCTAGTTCCTACTATTCATTTCCATGGCCAGAAAGACCCACTTTTTAGGTTTTGTATGTTTAATTTTGGTTCTCCTAGTACTCTATCATCTTATACCTCTCTATGGAGAGTTAAATTTTGGCTTTGGTTTGGTCTTCCCAGTGAAAGAATGACCTAACATTTTCAAAATTAGCATGTATTCCAATGTTTAGAATGAAATACAATTTACCCCACAAAAAGAATGATAGTTCATAACCATGATATTTCAAAACTATATATATATATATATATATATATATATATATATATGTTAAAGAAAATGTTATGCACATATGCCATTATAGGCATTATGAATGTTTTAATAAATTTAACAATGAGAATAATTTTATATCTAGAGATATGAAATTTATATATACATAACCTCAATGGGGTGTGGGAAAACGAGCTAGTGGAAGGGGTGGAAGGTGGGGTGGTGTGGGATTGTGGATGGTCTGCCATGCCACCACCTCTCACAACATTAAAGAGTGGGTGGTGTGGCCATTCCCCCCATGAAATCACACATATTACAAGTTTCAATGTCACAATGAATTAATATGGCAATCTCCGCATCTTTTGTTTTTTCCTATCTAACTTCTAGTTGGATCACCCTTTTCTGCCATCTTTGTGTTACTCCAAGATGTAGGTGGGATTTTTCCCTTATAGAGCCTAGTCTTTCAACAATATTGTGACAGAAAGCCCAAGCCCTCTTGGACTAGACCCCCATAGCCTTCATTCCACTACAAAGAGGATAACTTGAAGCTCTGTTATGAACTTAGGGGATAATGTGCCTAGAAGGAGGACTCTAATGGTGTGGGTGGAAGTAGAAGTCAATGAATAATAACTGGAGCAAGCATGTCGCCAACAATTTGGTAAACACTATTTTGGCCACCACCTTCAACTAGTATAGTTTGATCATTCTAGATACTTGGTAGATATAGAATTAAGATGAATATATATTGGTATATATTAATATGTCAAGATGTACTCTACAACCTAGTATGGGGGAGATGTATTGACATTTCATAAAACACCAACCTAGGTCCATCTTAACTCTAGATCTACCAACTGTCGAGAAGGATCAAATATCTCAAAGATATTTGATCCCTCTCGACACTTGGTAGATCAAGAGTTGAGATAGATCTAGCTCAGTTTACTATAATGATTCTTAAAGTGTTTAATGAGTCTTTCATATATATATATATATATCATACACATAATTTATATTATAAATTTATACCCTATGGTTTGGTTATAACCGATGGTATTCTATTAGTTTTTTTCGCATGGTTTTGTATGTTATATTTATCCAATTTATTAATTCTTGTTTATTAAATTTTCTTTTATAAATTAAGATGTCCGAGATAATCATTCTTAAGCAGAATTATTTGATGTTAGTTTACATTTTACATTTTAAATTTATATAGTGTTAATTTGAACATATTAAGCGAACATCTAATTTTGTTATGTTTTGATTTTGTTTCTATTTTTTTTTTCTATTTCTATGTTTGTTTTTGTTTTTATTTTTTTATATGTACTTTTCTTGACACGTTGACAAGCTCTATATTGCATCTAGTGCAATAATGTTAGCTCAATTACAAAAACAATAAAAGGTTAAAAGTAATAAAATGTAAAAAATAATAAAAAAATAACTCAATTCAATTGAATTTGTTACATTGTATTTTTTTATTAATTAAAATTACTAATAATTTGTTATATTGTAATTTTCTTTTTATTAATAAAATAACAAACAATTTTTTCAAGGAAAAAAAATTATGTATATACATGACATTAAAAAAATCAAATAAACCTAACTACAATATTTCAAACATAAACATATAATTAAAATAAAACACATTTGCACTAAAATATATATAACAATAACTATAAATTAAGATTTATTTAAATAATAATAATGTTCATATTCATAACCAGTGTTGTGTCTAGAGGCTTTTTCTAGCCTAGTATGGAAGAGTCTAGAGGCTTTTTCTAGCCTAGTATGGAAGAAATTAGTAATGTTTGGTCCTGTAAACATTTTGAATAAGTGAAAGTACATAAAAAAAAAAAAAAAAAAAAAAAAAAAAAAAAAAAAAAAAAAAAAAAAAAAAAAAAAAAAAAAAATTAAGTTAAATTACAAATAACTTCATGGTATTCATGTGGAATATATCATATTTAAATGGGAAATTAAATGAGTCTAAATCCATCTAATTTTGGATTTACCAAGCACCAAGAGGAGTAAAATCTCTTAATATGAAAACATCTTTTAGAATGAAAAGAAATTTGATCCTTCTAAGCGCTTGATAAATCTAGAATTGAGATGGATCTAAATTGATAATTATAAAATGTTCTCAACATTTATCACTTCAATTGTGTGAGGAGAATTCCATTCCTTCCTCTCAACCACCTAAAATAATTCCAATTTACCATATAAAAGAACTTAATGAAACTGAATCATTATTTAAAGGTTTCCAGACTTAAGGAGCCGATTGGCCCTCATATTTCGTAATTGTTTTCTGGCCACCCAAGTGAAAGGATAAGACACGACATCCACCTCGTACAATCTACAGTAATCTCAATTGACGTGAGACAAACTTGCGATTTCAAAACGCTGCATATTTAAATCCATGAATCGAACAAACGCACGAGACCGTCATAATAATTACCAGACAATTGCGTGTATTTTGCAGGTTGGAAATGGCTAAGGCAACAACATATATATGTGGGTCTTCTCCGTTGAATCGTTCTGCTTCAGTATTAAGCAGTGGCCAGGTTTCACTGTATAGTCATAGTGATTTCCGTCCTCCTGGCTTTTTGGCAAGTGGATTGTTCGGGGCAAACCGCTATAACGATAGACAGGTATGTCAAGCAGATTTGTATATGCTGTTTCACGTATGCTTTCAATAGGAATCTGGTTTAACAAACAATTCTAGGCAGAATGGAATTTACATAAGCCTGAATCTCAACTCGAAATTTTCATGGGTTAGAGAGCTTACGAGGTAGATTCTAATAGTTATCACGTCTGCTTTCTCTCTCTGCTGTTCATTTATGAATTTTCACCAAGAAATGCTTTCTCAGTTTTAGAATATGATCAGAGATTCCCACTGTCGAACTTTCGGAGCCTTACATATATGCAGGTTTCAGATCATAATCTAAACCAGCACAAACCCATCTAAATCCGGGTCTAATGTGATTTTGGATGTTGCAAAGCTCAAAGTTGCATATCTCAAATTTCAATATTGTGTTGAATACACTGGCCGTTTGTGTGAATTCGGCAACCTCAAGGTGCAACTCATTTAGTTTGGTTTGTGTTTGTGATCATATTCGATTGATTTGTGCTTGTAATCAAGTTCAATGTACCCAATGTATCATCTAAATTTAATACATTTTTTAAATGGTTTAGTGTCCATATTCAGCATATTCAATGTATCATTTATTGGACGCACTAAATTCATTGCACAGGTACACATAATGTTGATGAGAGACTAACTACTGCCCAGACTGTATTGCATTTTGTACAACTGCATTGATTTCAATGCATTTCATGAAATGAAGGCCACATGTACTTTGAAGGTTATTTTGCATTTTTTATTGTACTTTTCATCTTGGGAGATGCCACAAGTCCCATCAGGAGGTTCTTCATGGTTTCATATTCTATTTAGAGGGCACATCCATCGTGAAAAGGGTTGGTTGAACTCATAGTTGAGAACGTGCTACATTGGAAAAGATCTAGGAAGTTCCAAGGCCTAGATCTGGGGCTGCATTGCATATTTTGAGGGCAACCTAGCTTTAAGAGCAATTATCATTTGATAGAGTGCCTAGAATTTTGCCAGATCAATGCCATTAGATGTAGAATGACCATGGAATTTTCAAAATGTGGTCATAATAAAAATTTTAACAAAAACAATTTTAGGGGGAAACCTCCCTTTACAATAAATACAATGAATAAGACAATATTTGATGATTCAAACACTAGGTCCCCTTAGTATATATATATATAGGAGACATAGGGTATAGCTATCTAAAATGGGACCATGAGAGGTTCTAGCCTACATAACAATATAGCAATAGCAATATAATAACTTAATATCTAGGGTTTAATAAGGGGTTTTGGGTTAACATGGGGCTTATATAGGGCTTAACATACCCCCCCCCCACCCCTTTCAAAGAAGTGTTGTCCTCAACACTTACTATTTGTGGATATTTCTGCATGAACAACTCATTCCCATGTTGCTTTTTCCATTGCTAGGTTTTTCTATTTGATGACGTACTCAACAATTGCTCGATTTTTCAGGTTCTTAGTCCTTGTTTCAAAAATTGTTTCTAGTTCTAGTATTATTTTCCCTTCTTCAATAATCTTTGGTAGAATAGGTTGGATTGGGATCTTATCACTTATTACCTTATTTAAGCAAGAAACATGGAAAACTAGATGTACACGTGAACATGGAGGCAACTCCAATCTGTAAGCCCTACTTCCAATCCTCTACAACACCTTATAGGGGCCATAATACCTTGGAGCTAATTTGTTGTCCTTCTTTTGTTGCTTGAGGGACATCTGTTTATATGGTTGTAGTCTCACAAATACCCAATCCCGCACTTCAAATTCCCTTTCATTGCGATGTTGATTCGCTTGTTTCATCGTTTTTTGTGCCATAACTAAGTTGTCCTTCAATAGTTTGAGAACCTCTTGTTGGTGTTGTATGTGGTCCTCTACTGCTTGAGCCTTGATAGCCCCTTTCAAGGGTGATGTGATGGATGGAGGATGATATTCATAAAGTTCCAAAAATGGTGACGTTGTTGATGAAGTATGGAAGGATTTGTTGTACCACGATTCTGCCAAGGGCAACCATTTGACCCATTATGTCTGTTTATTAGATGAAAGCAACATAGGTATCCTTCTAAATGTTTATTCACAACTCAATTTTCCTACCAAATTGAGGATGTTAAGATGAACCATGGGCCAATATAGTAGTTGTTGCCTCAACAGCTAGTAGGTCTTGTGAGGGGAGCTCACAAGGCCAGGGCTAGACCAAGTGACAACACTATGAGGTGTGTCCTGCTATCACCACAACCACTACCTCCTTCTTTGTAGTGGAATTTCACCACAAGGGAGGCTTCCCTATGCAGGTCACTTCATAGATATATTAAGTTCTAGGCTCATAGATGACAAAGATAGGCTTAAGCTAGGTACTCTACATAAGAACAAGGCTCAACTAGCTTAAACAAGGCAATGCATACCCTCCAATAGGCCTATCTAGGGCACAAAGTGACCCAGAGTCTTAGAATAGGCAAGGTTAACAGGATTACCTAGGATTTACAAATCTAAGAAAAGTCTTGAAATAGATGAGTATGATCAAATTCAAGCCTAGGGAAAGACTAGAGTTTACCTAAGGCAAAGGATGTTAGCACTAAAATGGAAGAATTAGCCACGGAAAGAGATTTATTTTGAGGCAATGACCTCACAACCATGTGTTGAATCCCATCACAAGGAAACACATCAACCCTAGTTGAATTCTAACCCTGACCCTAGCCTAGCAATTTTCCTTAAGAGGTAAAAAATCAGAAAAGTAGGGTTTAAAAATTGATTTATGTTAAATATTGTAGCTCAAACACGTGTTCTAGCCTTGAGAGGTGTCATTGAGGTGGGGAACAGAAAGGAATTAATTATCTCTAGCCCATGTAATTTTTCCTAAGTTTCACCTAGGAAAAATATTTTAATTAAGTCAATTCGTGATTTTTAAATATTTCCTAACTCTAAACTTAGGAAAAGTAGATAATTAATTGATATTAGTTGGGATAAGATCGATTTACCTCTAGAAGTTTCAAGAAAGTTTCTAAGTTGATCTTAGCCATTGATTGGATCAAGTTAAATTATAATCGTGGCCATTCATTTGTGAATGAGAGATTATAAAGGGAATCGATCGACAGCGTTGGAGACACATTGAGTGGTAGATTTTCAGTGAGACACCGGTAGGGTTTTAGTAGCAACGATGTGGAGAAGATTTTCCAGATTTTTTTGATAGCATTATTTTCTGGGAGAAGATTTTTTGCACAACTTAAGTTGCAATTTAGTTGGCTTAAACGAATTCCCATAAACATTTTCTTTCAATACTAGTTTGTATTGAAAACTGTCAGAAAATTGTTCTTATAGGACTTGTTGAATATTGCATTCATTTATTTCCTACAGGCAGGCTTAAACTTGAAATCAATCAAAACTTGATTTGATATGGTTACAATATTTTGGACATTCATTAAGGGCAAGTTCAGAATTCTGGTAGAGCATATAAAAAATTTGTTTGCCTTTCTAATTCATTTCTCAGTTTACACATTTCATGGAGCTTCAATGCTTCACATATCATAGATAGCAGAGTTTCTCATGTAACTCCTTAGGGCCCCCATACTTTGACAGTGTTGCTATATGTCTTGTCAATGAGCCCGTTGTCCCCCGGATTGTACAGGCACCATGACAACACTCAGGACGGGGGTTGTCACTCTGATCCCTGCCCAATCCGTTCTAGCTGTCTCCTAACAACAGGCTATGGGGGGTAGTCCCTATGGAATGAGAGGAAGGAAAAAAGTTGAAAACCAACATGTTTGGGAGACACGGATGAGTGGCCTAGCCAATTGTTTAAATTCAACCAAGATTATTGATTAGATTAAATTTTAAAGTATGAGACTAGTGCCTTAATGGAGTCACAGATTCTTGCTTATAGTAAAATGGAACCAAATGACCAGATCGACACCTGCTGCTTAAGATGATTAACTGACCTGAATGATATTCAAACCTATGACCTATGTGTGATGTAGATATCTTGGTTATTTTTAGTTAAAGGCCTAATCTAGATGAAACCTTCCTTTAACTATTTTGAAGCTGGGCTCCAAGGTAGGTTGTGGGAAGGAGGCCAACATGAAGCAAGTTAGGGCCTGATTAACAATACTCTTTGTTGTGCTCCTATCACCCGATGCCTCCAGCGCCAGAGACCATGGCTTTGACGACTGCAAGGTCATCATGTTAACCACCAAAGAGTTGCCAAGGCCCCTCAAGCTAAGTGAGAAGGTTTTTCCTATCTCTCTATCAACCTAGCTTATGCTAGGGGGTAAACTATTAAGGCAATCTAAATCTAATATGTTTTTGCAATAGATTATGGGTGAGATTATCTTGAGTTAAGATTGCTTAAGTTATTTAAGTACTTATTGAGAATTTGTCTTAAGGCAAGAATACTTAACAATGTTGTGATACAATCTTAAACAAGATACATGTTAAGAGATACTATTGTAAACTTCAAAATACTCTGCAAGATACTAAGTAACTAATTCATCCACCAATGATTATTAACACAAGGTATTATGCCAATCAACAAGATCAATGTCAGGTTTTGAGTGCAAAGGCAAGATGAGATAAGTCAAAATCAGATTTATGACAGTTTATATCAGCAATAATACTTCAGAAAATTTAGAGCTTATCAATATTATGACAGCAATGCATAAACCACTTCAAATGATGAAACTTGCCCAACACATAAAATGCAAAAATCTCAATTACCAGCAAATGTAAATTAACTTATTTAGCCCACTTTATAATAATGCATTCAGTGAAATTTCAAGTCTGATTTGTTAGTTTTACAGCAGTGAACAACCACAGATCAACAAACTAAAAATGTCAAAAGTAGCTGGTCAACATGCCCAAAAATAGTAAAAATGCACTAAAACTCAAAAATTTCATTTTGTAGGGCTTTTAGGATGTATGATTCAGAATTTCAGAGTTGATAAATTTATTATAGCAATAAATTAGTGACAAGTCAACAAGCTAAAAATACTGAAGATGATGCCCAAGATGTCTAAAAATAGTAAGTTTTTGCCAGAAACTGAAGATTCATTTTTTTTTTATCCTTACCAAGTATATGCTTCATAAATATTTCAGATTTGAATTTCATAGTTATTCATTAAATTCCAGCAAGCTAAAATGTTGGATCTAGGTCAAATTAGAGATGCCCAAGTGGTCAAAACTTGTGAAAATTTAAATTTTGCATTTCTAATCGATTTTGAGCAATTAGAATATGATTTTAATGCTTAGATATTAATGATTTGACTGTTGTAATGAAACTGAAGCAAAACAAGGGTTTAGAGGTCAAACCCTAGGCCCATGGCCTTGAAGATCCCATCGTTGAAAATCGTTGAGACTTTGGAATCACGTTGCCGCTTGCAAAATATGAATTTTGAGACCTTAAGTTTTCAAAACAACTAGGTATTTAGCCTTAAAACTTGAGATTAGGGTTTTAGGTCAATTTAGGGCAAAAAAGGCCAAAAACACTGGAGAACAAGGTTAAGGGGAGCGAATTTGCGGGGATAAAAGGGCTAGGATGGTCGATCAAGGTCCAAGAATGAAGAATATGGCCACAAAAGGACAACACTATGCCTAATAAAGCTAGCGTTGAGGGTATGGAGGGGTAGAGGCCTATGGCCCAGGGCCTAAAGCCACAACAGGAATGGCAGCAAGCCCTTAGAGGGCTGCAACTTAGGGAAAGAGGAGAGGAGGCTGAGAGAGGATGTTCGAGGAGGCCTCATGAAGGAGGAAAGAGGGCCAAAAAGGGAGCCACAAGGCTTCTAGGGCCTGCGGCTAGGGTAAGGAAAGGACGCTGCAACCCCTAAGGATCACGGCTAGCCCTGGGAGGGCTAAAAACCAAGACGTTGGAGGGAAAACGCTGATGCTGAGGCCTAGGAAGGCAAAACTGGGGCTAGGAACCTTGAAAAGCTTGAAACCCTTGCTCCAATTTTTTTTTATGCTTCAACTCTTTGATTTTCTGAAAATTCTTCTGTGGAAACCCTGCAAAAAATTCCAAGAGACTAGATATTACCTTCAAGGGCTTAGATCTAGCTCTTCTTCTACTTGATTCCTTGATCTAACCTGCAAAAATAAAATTTGCAACATCCAAACCCCAAATACATACAAAATGAATCTAAAAACCCCAACCCAAGTCAAAAAAAATAATTTACAATTTAAGTTACAAAATTTATTTACAAAATATACATGGGTTTTTAAAATAGATTCTGAGAAAATATTTTTTATGATATTTTTGCCTTGAAAGAATGGCTAAAATGCTTCAGAAAAATTAATGCTCACTATAACCTGAACAGAGATTCAATCTACCATATAAAAACTAGAGATCCAAGCAAATTAACCCTTGCCCCCAGTCTGTGAACTTGGAGACCAACGATTGAGTACCTGCATTGTAATATTCCTAGGGATTTTTTACAGTAAATAACAAAGCATACATAGACAAAAGGCCACGAAAATTAAACACATGAATCATACCATGAATATGCACCAAAAACTATGCTGCTGAGCCATTTTATTAGAATATGAAGAGGGTACAATGAGGTGTTGGAAAGAGTGCATCTGGGCTTGCTCAAGGCAAGCTAGCTAAGCCCTAATGAACAATAAGAAGGCCCCCTCAAGTATGTTGCTGCTCTATCTCCTGGCTCTATGAACTACCCATAAATATTCTGCTGGGTGTGAAGATCTATGTTAGGGTCCAACCCTAACCCCCTTATTTATGTAATAGGGTCGAGTCATAGTTATAGTTAGTTAAAGAGTCAATAAAGCCCATATTAATAATTGAAAGTGGTTGACCCACATATAAAGAAAGGGACCACAGTTAGTTGCAAATGGGTCATGGTATTAGATAGATGGTATTAAGAGAACCATGGTACTGACCCATGGTATTTCGTGTATGAATCCTATATAAAGGATAGGGACTCCCCATTGAGGAGCGTCGTGTCTTATTTTGTAATCGAGCCTTGCTCTACTGGAGGTTTCCCCTTTGAAGAGGCAAGTGAACATTGCTTTCATCTCTAAATAATAAAATACACGTTGTTTGTTCTCATTTTGTTCTTTGTTCTGGGTTGTGTTTCTTTGTATATTTGGTATTCTGGCATCTTTTCGTAGGTCAAGAGCATAACAAGTGGTATCAGAGCACTTTCCAGGGCCAGTGGTATCTCCATTTTTAGCAGAATTTTTTTTGGCTATAGATGTGTTCCGGCATCTTTAAACCATGGGATCTGTCATTGAGCGCATAAACCTGCGGATTTGGGGAGGCATGCACATAGGAAATACAAGAAGTGGTCACGCTTGTTGGACTCCCTTGTAACCCCTGTGAGTACCCCTTCGAGTAGTAGCGCATTAGACAGAACCACACACGAATTGTCTTCCACGTATCCTCTAGGTATATCAGAAGCCCCCTAGGCTCACTTGAAACCTCGCCGTAGGTAAACCGTTGGTCGTCTTGTTGCTACAGCTCACCGAGAACAGCACTGGGGGAGATTACTCGCGCTTACGATAGTGTAGTTGGGTAGTATGGCTAAGGGTATGGTTGATCCTTCCTAGTTAGTGCCCTGAAAGATTGGGCCGAGTACTACTGTTAGACCCTTATGTATATCGATTTGTAGCACTTGACACTCCTTGAGACCATAGTTCCCTCGTTTCTCTGACAATCGCCCATCATCTTCTTTGCCAGATTAGATCTAGCAGGTTGGGTTTTGTCGCCGCCGCAACAATCAGACCCACGAGTTCAGGGTCTACCGCCACAATACCATTCAGATCTAGCAGCTGGGGTTCTGTCGCTGCCGCAGTCCTACTCACATTTTGCAGTTGAGGGTTTCGCAGACAGATCTGACTATTTGTCAGTGAGGTGGTACCATTCACTTGTCAGCTTCAATTTTCGGGTGGTCCCAAATTTTTGTTGAAAATGGCAACAATAAATGCTAAAAATAGAAATGTTATAAATAGCATTGCTATAAATAGCATCTCAGGTACCAGTGTTGGATATAGCAACAAGGAATGAAAAAATGGAAATGCTAAAAATAGCATTGCTATAAATAGTATTTCAGGATAGATTCCAGTTTTAGTTAGTCCTTGAACTAAAATTGAGAAGTAAAATTTGAATTTGATCCTTGCAGCTATTTGTAAAATAATTAATCTTGAGTTAATTAGTTGTAGGAAATCAAACATGAAGTCTATGTGAAGACATGCAACAGTTTCTCCATTGCTTGAGGAAGTTATCCCTTGATTAAAGGAGATCAGGATGAGTTGTACTTTGATTTGTAATTAGTTAGCTCAATTAACTGAGTTAAGTCCAGTCAGATTAGTTCCAACAGTTTGTGGAATTAATTGTGAGTTCAGTTAGTTAATGCATGCATGCATGTAACTGTTGCACTTTAGATAACTGAATATTCTCTCATAAATAACTCATGCATGTCAATTCAATCAGAGACCCAATTGAGATCAGTTGGAGGAATTTTCCTATATAGGAAACTCAACCATGCAGAAGGAATTATCTCCTTCAAGATTGCGCAGTTACTTCTGAGTTTAGTGAGCAGTGTGAGAGGTGAATTCACAGAGGTGGCAACATTGAACCTCAGGAGAAACTGTGCAAGGAAATAGGAGGCTTGGAGGGCAAAGGAGAAGGTTTGTGAAAAGCCTTTGACTATCTATGAGTAGCAGAGGGGTTGTACTGAGAGCAGGATAGGTTGTGAGCTAATGCTTTGTGTAATCCCGACATATTTCCACTTGTATGATAATACAAATAGCGGGGTTTTTAGCTAAGGCTTTCCCTAGAGTATTCTTTTGTGTTTCATGTGTATGATTTCTTCTTCTCTGTTATATGTGTTCTAATTGATCTAGCTCAAATTGATTAAGCTTCCGCAAATTTTGATTGTAGAAGTAGATCTAGTATTTTGTTTTAGTATATTGCATTATTAGGTGATCTACAGTGGGAAATTCTACATCGTATTAGAGCAAAGGTGATCGAAGCGAAGAATAGTATACAAATAAGGGAGAAGTTCGAAGGTTGAATTTCCTGATTATAGAATTCGAATTCTTATCACATCTCAAATTTCTCCAATGGCGTTCAACAGTTTAAGACTCGAGTATGCCCTTGATGGCAGCTCGAATTATATAGTCTGGAAGGATCGCATGGAAGTAGTATTAGAGCACAACGGTCTAAAGGAATTCATTGATCAAGAAGTCCCCAAGCCAGCAGCGGCTAATGCTACAGAATTGGCAGAATGGAAGAAATGTGTGGCTAGAGCGAGGAGAATCCTCCTGGAGGGAGTTCAAGACCACATTGTCTCGAGCCTCCATGGGAAGGAGACACCGTTTTCAATGTGGAAAGCATTGAAAGATTTATATTAGAATAGCAACAATCAGAGGAAGCTGGTGCTGAAAGACAAGCTTCGGAAAATCAAGTGTAAAAAGGGTGACACGATCTCTACATATCTATACAAGCTCACCACCTGCAGGGATGAGCTTGGAAGTGTTGGGATCACGACAGCCGATGATGACATGGTGAGTCTTGCTCTCCTCGGTTTTCCTAAGAGCTGGCATAGCTACCAAGACTCAATAAATGGAAGAGAGAAACTGCCAGATTGGGAACGACTTTGGTCAGATCTGATGCAGGAGGAGATAAGGAGAAGCACCAGAGATGTTTCTTCATCCAAGGAGTATGAAGAAAATTGTGCCTTAGCGAGTAAGGCAAAGAAAGGGAAGGAGAAGGATTCTCATCCCAAATCGAGTTCTTCCTATGGTGGGAAGAAGTTTGACAAATCGAAAGTGCGATGCTTCATTTTCATGAGGTGGGCCATTTTGCTACAAATTGTCCACTGAAGAAATCCAAGAAGGGATCCAAGGAATGATCAGAAGGTGAGGCACTGGCCTCACAGTTCGAGTTGGATTTCACCCTCATCGCATGCATGGTTTCATCCATGGTGGGATGTGGTTGGTTTCTTGACAGTGGAGCTTCATTCCACATGACCGACGATAAGAGTTTGTTCAGTACCTTGGAGGAGAAAGATCTCTAGATACTCGTAGAGATGGGTAATGATGAAAAGTATAGGGTCTCAGGAGTAGGCACAGTTGTTTTTAAGAGGGAGCATGAAGCTCGCATTACCTTGACAGATGTGAAGTATGTGCCAGGACTGAGGAAAAACTTGGTATCAATCGCAATTCTGGAAGACAAAGGCTATGATCTAGTCTTCAGTAAGGGAAAGGTTTTCCTTAGACACATCACCACGAGACAGGTGAAGCAGATCGGTTCACGAGTCAAGAACCTGTATGCTCTTGAGGTTCAAGATGCATGCAAAGCCTTGAGGAGCAAGGTAACTATTGGAGACTTGGTGGTTGACAGGGAGAGTACATTACCTCTCAACATGCAACGCCAAAAGAAGTCTCAGAGAATTGTGAAGGAGCCACAATTGGTGAAGCAGCTTCAGGAGGTTGTGGAGCAGCCATAACTAGAGAAGCCAAGAAGAGACCGAGTGGAGGCATCCACTCATGCAAAGACCTCCAGTAGGGGGAAATTTCGAGCTAAGTGGGCAAAGGGATCACATGCATCCATACCGCCAGGTCAGAGGTGGGGCGATGTGGAGTGACAGTCCCAAGAAGGTTGGAATAGGGGCAGGACCATTGAGGTACCTAACCTCTTTGATTAGACCTTGCTATGGGAGCCCCGATGAGGAGTAGCAGGACTGGCTGAGTGGCTAGAGACAGATGCGGATGGAGCAGTGGAGAGAGCTACAGTCCAGGAATCCCAAAATATTGCAAAGCTAGCAGGTTGCGCTGGTGTCCAAGAATCCCAAAATCCTGGCAAATGCAGTAGATTAGTAGCGCTGGTGTTGATCCTTGTTTCAGTCTGAAATTAGATTGTGTCTCTCCCTATTAGAGTACATTTAGTTCTTTTGCCCTTAGTGATCTGGAAGTCCATTTACTCCCTATGAGTATTGATAGCTAGAGAAATATTCTCTAACTCCTGTCATATGACCTGAAGCTCCACTATCAATATACCAAAAACTAGATGATGTCGAACCTGACAAGTGCGCAAACTCATCCTCCAACCTAGAAGATAATTCTGAGGCTTCCTAACTGTTGATTCTATCCACGATTCTCTATGTTATTTCTCCTTTCGTTCCTAACGCTGATTTTGCTGCTGCAAAATACTGCATCCCAACTGGAAATCTACTTTGCAAGAAATATTGTTGCTGCCTCTGCCTCTGGCAATCCTTGATCTGGAAAATCTAATTTCTCTATCGATTCTCTCAGAGAAATAGACTTTTCCTCAAAAACTGACTCTCCTGGCCAAGGGAACTGAACAACCTTTGGGGTTTCGAGCAACTTCTTACGCAGTGCTACGAAGGTCCTTCTCCTCTTTGCAAATGATCTCTCCAACTTCTATTTGCGCTCTGATACCATATGAAAATTCCGTAACCCAGAATCCTACTGCAACAATTGATAATATTTCTTCTATTTGTTAAATTAATTAAACAAACTATTTGCAGTTTCCTTTGGCAAATATTGAAACATACACACTGCAGCCTTCACAAAACAAATACTGCAGAAGAAAAATAAATGCTGGAAAATCAGAGAGATTCTAGCACACGCATAAAAATATTGACACAGTTATTTTTGGACAATTGTCCGCGGAAAATCCCAATGCGGGAAAACCGATACAGTAGATGAGGGTTTCTTTATCAATCTTTCAGCAGTAATTCAAGTACAAGAATTCAAACAACAAAATAGAGAAAAAACAATGAGAGAAATTTAGTAACAAATTTCTCACTCTCCACAGTGACTCACTGACCTCGCGATGGACCCTCTGCCCATACCCTGGTGTCTCTATGTCATCCGCTGCGCAGCGTTGCACAATACTCTAGTGGAATGTGTCTCTCCTCACGCTGTCTCTTCTTGAATTCATCCTGCACTTCCTGAACCACTGTTGATACCCTCTCTCTCCCCTACAAGTCACCCTCTGGCTCTATTTCCTCTGCTGAATTTCAGCCACTGAGAAAATCGATCTGCCTGGGCAACTGAGTAACTGCACTCTATTGTTCTCCATCAACCCATTGACTTCTTATAATCTTCTGTTGGAGCAACAACGACCAAGATTAAAACATAATCTATGGCCCAGATTATTTCCCTGTCGATTCGTGTGAGTTTCTAGAACATTCACACCATGACTTCATTAATTCTGATTACTTAATCATATTTCCTAAATTTAGACTTAGGAATTATTAAAAATGGATTAATAAATCTAATTAAGTCGTCTCTAGGTGGAATTTCCAGAAACGATTTCTGGGTATTGGAGAATACATATAATCTAGCCTCTCCACCAAATCTCGTGGCTAGAACACATCCGATGCTACAAAAACTAACAAATATGACTTGCAACCATATATTGATGTAGTGGTAGCAATGCCCCAGGTTGCAGATCAGTTGAAGGAATACAGAAAGGAGATGGCTCGGGCAAAGAGATTGATCCTAAATGGTGTCTGGGATCATATTGTATCACATATAGCGGCCAAGGGAATGACCAAAGAGATGTGCGATACACTTTCCACACTGTCCCAGGGAATGTCCGAGCAACGAAAGATGTACTTAGAAGAGAAGTTGAGGCTCATTCAGATGCAGAAGGGGGAAGGAATAGACTCCTTCCTCACCAGGATTCAGGAGGTCCAAGAACAGTTGTCAGTTGTTGGGGCAGCGCCTCAACCCACAGAGCTAGTGCGATTGGCACTAAACAGTGTCTCCAAGGAGTGGCAGGTATTTTTCCAAAGTATCTTGGGCAGAGATATCTTGTCAAGGTGGGACTATTTTGGGCCGATTTGCAGCAGGAGGAGTTCAGACGAGCTCGATTGAAGAGCTCCATCAGTGGCAGTAGGTGGAGGAGGAGGAGAATGTGGCCCTCGTATTGAAGGGTCCTTTCAGGGACAAGGGGAGTAGAGAAGGAAGAAGAAGGACCTGTCGAAGGTCAAGTGCTTTAGATGTGGTGAGCTTGGTCACTACAGTACCCAGTGTCCTCTTAGGAAGAAGGACAAGGAGGAGATGCAGGACCAGTAGGTAGCATTAGCAAAGATCGATAGATTGTCCTCTAGGCTAGAGGAAGACTTCGCCTTGTTTGCTAACATACCTCCAGGAGTGAGGCGGGGAAATTTTGTTTTGTAGCCCTAGAGTGCTACAGATGGGAAAGATACTTGAGGTGTCCACCTCTTATATCAGTGACTTGCTACGGGGGCCGACAATTTTTCAGTAGCAGGATGGATCAAGTGACATTTGATGTAGTCAGATGCGAGAGTTACAGATGCAGAGTCTAGTAGCATTCATATGTTGGGGAGCGCAGTGTAGAGTTGGAAGCAATGCAGTTGGCACAATGCAGAGTCAACAACAGCGCAAAGTCCTCAGTGACAGTGCAGATACTAGCAACAGTCAGAGACTCGGGTGCCAAATGCATCATATTGATCATAGTTGATTCATTGTTTAAGATGATTCTCAGTTGCAGTTGAGCAACAACAAATGAGAGGGAGTTGTAGTGCAAATGCATTGTTGGCAACAGTTCAGCAGGGTCAGCAACAACACAGATACAACAGATATCAGAGTTGCGCAGTGGTTGGTGGGCAATATGGCCAAACATCAACAACGTGACAGGAGACAATACAGAGACAGGGTGCTGCTACAGGGTGTGTAGTAGCACTATAACGCGTTCCTCGCTAAGAGGGAGTGTTAGTTTTTGTAGCATCATATGTGTTCTAGTGTTGAAATTTTTTAGAGAGGCTAGAATACATGAGATCTCCAAAACCCAGAAATCGTTTATGGAAATTCCTCCTAGAAATGACTTAATTAAATTATTAACCAATTTTTAAATATTTCCTAAGTCTAAACTTAGGAAGTATGGTTAATTAATCATTATTAATTAAGTCAAGGCGAGAATCATCTAGAAACTCACACAGATCGATCTCGAGATGATCCTAGCCATTGATTAAGTTTTAATCTTGGTTGTTGGTGCTCCAACAGAGGATTATAAGAGGAGATCGATGTGGTTATGGAGAGAACACTTGAACAGCTTGATTTCATGAGCAGATCGATTTCTTGAGTAGAAGCAGTCAGTTATCGGAGAGAGAGACAGTGAGATCAAAGAAGTGAGTGAGGGGCAGGGACAGTGATCCGGAGGAAATCTTTTCCAGATCCGGAGAGGCAGCAAAAAGAGGGATGAGTTATCCGAGAGAGGCAGTGTTGAGGGACTACGTAGTTGCTTCAGCCAGGCAGTTCGATTTGGGGGAAGAAAAAATTGTTCTCAGTTCCAAAGTCTGGGACGAAGTCCTAGAGGGTTGGAGAGTCGATTTCCTCAACATCCGAAGGCAGAACGATTCGAAGCAAGTTGTCCATCTAGCTACTCAGAACAGCGTAGACGCTGATGCAGAGCTCCAGGAGGCCAAGTTTTGGTAGGGAAAGCCAAGTCAGAGATTGCTTGTGGGAGAAGGGTAAACCCTCATTGCTGCACTGGTTTCCCAAGTTGGGTTTTTCTGCGGACTTTTGTCCAAAAATAATTGTGTTATTTTATGTTTGTGTGCTAGCATTTCTTCCAACGTTTATTCTTCCGCAATTTTATTTGTGTAGGTTGCAGTGTGAGTTATTCAGAATTTGCTGTAGGAAACACTAAATAAATTGTTAAATTTAATTAACAATTAGGAGAATAATTTGTAGTTGCTGCAATAGAATTCCAGTTTCAGAATTTTCACACCTTGGAACTTTGACAATTTGAGTGCAACATTTGGCTCCATAAGGGGACATGTTGCTTCCAAGAAGTAACGTGAGAATCCCAGAATCCTGCATCCAAGGAGATAAAAGTCCATTCAACATCGAAATCATCATGCATATATAGAAACACCGCTGGAATAGAAAATCTACTCTAACAAACTGGAATGTAAAAGACAATATAAATGTGTGAAACAAATTATCTAATGACATGAAACAAAAAGGGAATAGGGTTAGAGATACTATACAAATGATTCCCATGGCATTAGATATCATCGGTGAGGAATAATCTCGGGCATATGTCCGCTGATTGGTAGATCACTTTGTTTCTTTTCAAATGTCTCTTGTTGAAGTTTGACCCTCTTAGGATGGTGTGACTGCTCATCATTGCGTTGCATATATCTATCAATCTGAAACCTTCTTCTTTTTCTGCTTGGCGAAGGGGATGGGTGTTGGAAAAAATGACATATCTCTGATTCAAAATGAGGCGAATGTTCCTGTGGCACAACCTGTTCATCATTTTCCAACTTCTTTGGAACTTCCACGTGGTATCTTCTCTCTACTTCTCTGTACAACCTGACCATGTCATCTGCTGCTGCTGGAATAGTGGCATAAGATAAATCCATCTGAATGCATCTACCTAAATCAACTGCAAACTGTAGAGAGAGAAGCATCCACCATACATCTAGCGCATCAATGATTGCAATATCCATGGTGACGATCTTGTATGGATAATCTACTAAGGTAACCTGTAAACATTTAACCACACAAAGGACTTCAACCTTTCTAGAGTCCATTGAACAAATGCTATGATATGGTTTACAAATTCTTAAGTTTAATTGCTCCATGACCTTCTTGGTCATAACATTCTTAGATGCACTAGAATCTAGCATGCAGTTGTGAAGTAATCTGTCATTGATGTCCAAAGTAAGAAAAAACGGTTCATGAATTTCATTAGTTAGATAACAGTTGATATCCTTTAATTTAATTTCTTCGTCCTGATGATTAATTCCGTCATATTTTTGTTGAAGCATATCCAAAACTTTGAAGGAAGATGCCCTTTGAGATGGAATCTTTAAAAGTTCAAGTATAGGGACAGACATCTTAATATTATTTATCCATGTGGCCCAATCCATGTTCGAACCATATTTGTTGTTAGTTTTTGGTAGCATTGGATGTGCTCTAGCCATGAAACTTGGTGGAGAGGCTAAGGCACATGAGTTCTAAAGAACCCAGAAATCGTTTGGTGAAATTCCACCCGATTGTATTTTATTAAAATAATTAATATTTTTAATGGGGTTCCTAAGTCTAAACTTAGGAAAATTAAAATATTAATGAGTATTAATCAAAATATGTGTGAGAATGATCTAGAAGGCGGATCCAGTCAAGTTTTAATCTTAGTCGTTGATTACAAACTTAATCTCTGCCATTAAAGTCTCAATGAGAAAAGTATAAGAAGGAGGCTTGGGGTTTATTTAGAAACACACACGGAGAGAACGAATTGATTTGGAGTTCAATTTTTGGGGCTAGGAAGCTGAGATTTCGAACTAAGTGATCATTCTGTAGTAGAGGGGTAGGGATAGTTAGGGAGTACTGGCAGATAGGCAGAGAGAAGCTAATGGAGGCAACGCAACAACTAGGAGGACAGACGGTGGGCCAATCTGAGCCCACGTATGCCTGACGCAGAGCCAAAAGGGCTAGCATAGAAGCAGAAGCTTCCCTCCACGCAGAAAATCAGAACTACCAGAACACCCGGAAAGGTTGATGCAGTAGGAAAAAGAGACAACGTCGAGCTGACGCAAAGCTTGAAAGGCTGACGCAAGGCCTACGCAGGGCCAATGCAGAGGTAGCCAGGATTAGCCAGTTTTGCTACCGAATCAGTGAGAATCTGCCAGGTGAAGTGAGGAAAAAATCACTTAGTTTTTTGCCATTGTATTTTCTCTGTCACTGTATTGCCGGGAGGGCATCCAACATTGTATTCAGAACTACTGCTTAATAATAGAAAATCTTCAGAGCTGCTGCACTGGTTTTCTCGCATTGGGTTTTTTCGGGGACTATTTTGTCCAAAAATAACTGTGTCCTATGTATCTTGTTCTTTGCTCAGTTTTCTGTTTTATGTAATCAAATATTGAAGTAGTGTAGACTACAGAAGTAATTTGCTTCAATGTTATTCAGAAAACAATTTGATAGTGTATATTAAAATCAAGTAGGATAAGTAAATTCAGTTTTTGCTACAATAGCAGTTCCTTGGACTAGGAATTTTCACATGGTATTAGAGGATTGATTTTGAAACAGGAAGAGCAGATCCAGCACTGAGCAAAGAGGCCAAAAGCTGCACTTGGCAGCAATTCGAATGCCCTTAAAGGGATTGCGCAGTCCTTGTCGGGAAGCAAAGATTCTGAGGAAATCTCTTTCTGAGAGAGTCGACAAAGAGGTACAATTTCCAGTTCGTGAGTTTGCAGAGGCAGAGGGAGTGATGCATAGCCTCAGCACAGTGCTTGAAGGACGTAGTTTCTGCCGGGGCAGATATCTGTCAGAAAAGAACAAAGACACATAGAAGGGGAATTTTCTCCCCAGAGAACTTTTCTCGCCAAAAGTTTGAATTTCTCACTTGTCGGGCAGCAATGACTAGAGGAGTCAGTTCGATAGTTTGGGTGAGATGGCATCGCATGGGCTCAAAGATCAGGACAGGTTGGAAGGAGCTTCCAACTATGTCATATGGAAGACCAAAATCTTAGCTTTTCTCGAGGAGTACGATCTCGAAGCTTACGTCAAGACTGTTGTGGCCGTTCCCACTGAGAATGACTAGAAGAAGAAGTACAAGGCCGAGCAGGGGAAGGCGAAGCAGTTCATACTCGATGGAGTTCGAGATCATGTGGTCTCACACTTGCAGGGCAAAGATATAGCCCGAGAGATGTGGGAAGCTTTGTCTTCATTGTATGAAGGCTCTTCTAAACAGTGGAAGATATACCTAGAACAAAAGTTGTAGCAGACATTGATGTAGAAAGGAGAAGGGGTTAAATCCTATCTTCAACGTCTTCAAGATACTAGAGACCATCTTGCTGCAGTGGGGTCTACTCCTCAGTCTACCACGATGGTAAGGACGACCTTAAATGGAGTCTCGGATGAATGGAAAGTCTTTGTCCAAAGCATATTGGGTAGGGAAAGACTACCTTCATGGGAGGAGATGTGGGCATCCCTTCAACAGGAAGAATTAAGGACAGATCTGGTTAAGGTCAACCTCAATGGAAGCATTGGGAGTGACACGAAGATCAAGGAGGAGGAGGACACATCTCTAGCATCAAAGGGACAATAGAAGCAAAAGCGGAAGAAGGACATTTCGAAGGTGAAATGTTTCAGATGTAGCGAGATGGGCCACTTTGCATCCTAGTGTCCTTTGAAGCAAAAAGATAAGGATGAGAAACATGATCCTAAGGCTACTCCAACAAAGATTGATGAAGATGAGTTTGCCATGAGTGCCCACGCATCTCCAGGAGGGAAATGGGGCGATATTGAGCTGTAGTTGGGAGGACTACATGTGGGCAGGATCCTTGAGGAGTCCACCCCTTGGATCAATTCCTTGCTATAGGAGCCCAAGATTCAGCAGTAGCTAGATGGACTTAGTGTCAGATGATGCAGTGGATTGTTTGGAGAGACAGATGTAGCGAGGGGCAGTGTTAGATGATGTAGTGGATTGTTTGGAGAGATAGATGCAGCGAGGGGCGGATGTTAGAGCACTTTCCTTGCTAAGAGGGAGTGTTAGTTTTTGGTAGCATCGGATGTGCTCTATCCATGAAAATTAGTGGAGAGGCTAAGGCACATGAGTTTTAAAAAACCCAGAAACCGTTTGGTGAAATTCCACTCGGATTGTATTTTATTAAAATAATTAATTTTTTTAATGGGGTTCCTAAATCTAAACTTAGGAAAATTAAAATATTAATGGGTATTAATCAAAATATGGGTGAGAATGATCTAGAAGGCAGAGCAAGTCAAGTCTTAATCTTAGTCGTTGATAAGAGACTTAATCTCGGTCGATGAAGTCTCAACGAGAAAAGTAGAACAAGAAGGCTTGGGGTTCATTTAGAAACACACATCGAGAAAACGAATTGATTTGGAGTTCGATTTCTAGCTAGGAAGCTGATATTTCGAACTAAGTGATAATATTGCAACAGATGGGTAGGGATAGTTCGGGAGCACTGACAGAGAGGCGGAGAGAAGCTAGTGGAGGTAGCACAGTAGCTAGGAAGACTGACGATGGGCCAATATGGGCTCACGCGGCCTGATGCAGAGCTAGAAGGGCCAGTGCAGAGGCTGCCCTCCATGCAGAAAGCCGGAACTGCTGGAACATCGGGAAGGTTGACGCAATAGGAAGAAGAGACAGCACAAAGCTGACGCAGGGATAGCGCAGAGGTAGTTGGGGTTAGCCAGTTTTGCTGCCAGATTAGCCAAAATCTGCCGAGTGAAGTGAGGTAAAACTCACTTAGTTTTCCGCCATTTTATTTTCTTTGTCATTGGATTGTCAGGAGGGCATCTGTTGGCCGGATAAATCGTTTTTGCGGACAAGACCGATCTCCCTAGTATCGAATGATATCTAGCAACAAAGAGCACAAGCAAATCTACTTTTCTTTAAACATGTTTCAATTCATAAATGAGCACTAAGAGGTGTAACAGACCCTACCTCGGTCCAACGCTTGTTTGTAGCGGTTTTATCCCAACAGCTTCAAGCAGTTCCTTTTTAATAACCTGCATACACAAACAAACACAAATAAAAGCATACCTGCGTATAATAAAACATGTTCATTATGAAGATCAAGGAGCTCATAAAATAAACCATTAGAGACAG
>APFE030412817.1:215257-276369 GCA_000404065.3 Pinus taeda
GTAAATTGGTACATCAATTTCTCGGGGTCGTAACTTTGGCATACGATCTCCGTTTGACGCGTATGATAGCTCGTTAGAGAGATCTATCCGAGAACTATCACTTTGGGAAGGGCAACATCGGTTCGTGGACCCATGTTGCCCCTAGATTTCCCAAAAAACGTCGTTTAGGGCCTCAAAACAGCTCCGGAAGTTCAGGACCCGAAAAAACTGCTAAAAATAGTAAATTGTGTTACAATTACGGAAACTGAAAAACTGAAAGAGACAGTTGCGGGGGTCCAACTGGGATAGGTGGGTGGCCACCAACATCCACCTGGATCAATTTGCCTGTGGGTAATATGGTGTGGAACTATCGTGACGCGGGCCAAGCTGATCTGTAAGTTCAGTCATCATGATGTTTCGAAAATGACTCCCATGGTCAGTGATAATTGCTTGGGGAACACCAAACCTAGTAATTATATGGTTGAAAATGAAAATCGCAGCAGTTTTGCCGTCTGTCGAAAATGTAGGCATCGCCTCGGCCCACTTGGTAAAATAATCTACCGCAAGGATGATATACACATGCCTCCCGGCCGAATGAGGGTTACATGTAATAAAATCGATACCCCATTTTGCGAAAGGACCAACGGCAATGATAGGGTGGAGAGGAGCAAGAGGAGCGTGCATCTTACGATCAAATATTTGGCAATTGTGGCATTTCTGGATGGCAGTAATACAATCTTTGAATAAGGACGGCCAGAAATAGCCAGCGCGTAAAATCTTTTGGGCTGTGGCATACCCAGACATATGACCGCCACATGCTCCAGAGTGGCAATCATTAAGAACCTTCTCAGGCTCGTCATGAGTAAGACAACGACAGAAAACAAAATCCACTCCATGACGATAAAGAGTATCTCCAATAATAGTGTAAGGTTGGGATTGGAATCGGATTTTCCGGCGTTGAGATCGTGAAATGTCTGGTCGAAAAGATTGGGTCTGGAGATAGACAATGATATCTTCGTACCATGGATCAACAGTGCTGATAAGGAACAAGGATTCATCTGCAATGGGTTCTTTCGCCACATGTTCGGTATGAGCACGAGGGAAGTCACACATTAATTCCGCAAAAGCCAAAGACTTCTTTGACTTGGCCTTCTCAGATTCCAAGTCAAATTCCTGTAGGATGACAATCCATTTGGAATACTTGCCCCCCAGCAATTGTTTAGTCAAAATGTATTGCATAGGGTTACAGTCAGAAATGACTGTGGTTTTGCGTAACAAAATGTAATGACGAAATCGCTGAACAGCTTGGACTGCAGCTAAGGCCAATTTCTCCACATGTGAATATTTTAACTCAGTGGGAGTTAGAGTCCGACTAAGATAATAGATCACATGTTCACTTTCGAATTCATCCTATTGAACTAAAACCATCCCAATAGTGGAATGGGAAGCGGTGAGGTACAAGAAGTAATCTTGGTTGTAGTTCGGAGGATGCAATAACGGCATGGGTCAGTGCATGTTTAAGTGCATCAAAATATTTGTCAGCTATCTTGTCCCAAAAGAATGGAGTATTCTGTTTCAACAACCGGGTGAAACCTTTTGTAATCTCGGCGTAGTTAGGAATGAAACGACGTAAAAAGTTTGCTTTCTCTTGCAAACTCTGGAGTAGGCGAAGTGTTGAAGGAGGTGGTAACTTGACGATAGCTTCGACCTTCGAAGGATCGACGCGAACACCGGCTTTGGATATAACAAATCCTAGTAACCGACCCGTTTCTATACAGAAAACACACTTGTGCGGATTCAGCCTAATCCGATAATTCCTACATCTCATGAAAATTGCTCGTAAGTGAGTGAGATGGTCGGCTCTACGTAAGGAATGAGCTGGTAAATCATCGAGATAAGGCTTCACAATTTTCTTGATGTCATGAAACTCATAAGACATTGCCCTTTGAAAAGTTGCTCCGGCGTCCTTCAATCCAAAAGGTAACTTGCAATAAGCAAATGTCCCCCATGAACAGATGAATGCCGTTTTTGGTTGATCGGCAGGTAGAATGTTAATTTGATTGTAACCGGAAAAACCATCCATAAAGGAGAAATTTCACTGCCGGCACAATCATCGATAATTTGATCAATATAGGGTGTGGGATAATTGTCCTTGGGACAAGCACGATTAATATCCCTATAGTCGATGCATATTCTTATCGTCCCTTGTTTTTTAGTAACTGGAACAATATTCGATACCCAATCCGTCAAAGGAATTGGATAAATGAAACCTGCTTTAAGTAATTTCTCAACTTCTGTTTTGATGGCAGCAACTTTTCATGGGTGTATCTGACGCAACCATTGCCGGACGGGTTTAGCATCTGGGTAGGTTTTGATCTCATGAACAACAATTGGAGGATCAATTCCTGGCATTTCTTCATAGGACCAGGCAAACACATCGCAAAATTCTTGAAATAGGGATTTATATGTGTTGACTTCAGTGTCCGTACAAGAAGCACCTATGTGAATGTTTTCAACAATCCCAGGTTTGACTGAAATGTCAATAGGAACCGTTTGAGAAATATTGGCTAAATTTTGTTCAGAATCAGGATGTTTCAATGGATTCTGTGGTTCTTTGACATATTTAGCGGTAAAAATAGATGAAAATTTAAAAATCATTTTCAAAATGATCAATCTCAGGTAAAAACGAAGACCGATGATGAAGATCTTCCCATGGTAATGCATCAACAAACAACAGTTCCTGAATTTGTTCATCAGTGTGAACGGTTTCCGAAAAGGTTGTTGACTCTGAGGTTGAGATTGAAAGTGATTTTTCATGGATGAAAACGACTGTACTACCTGATAAGCAACTTCAAAGGGACTCAAAGGCATGGCATCGCCAAGAGAGTCCACCTCGGAATCGAATGGAACGATCCAAGGATCGTCAAGAATTATGGATTCTGACGAAATCATATGAATGGTTGCGAAAGGAGACGGTACGTTGGGAGGGGGAAAAGAAAAAGTTTCGAGTAAACCCGAATCTTTAACTAATCCTACTCCAACATCCTTATAAGAGATAGCGGTTTTACCAACATGTTGAATACTCTCCGCAGAGGATGGGTCGGACGAAAAGTAAGTTAACTGATCTATTGTAACGATCTTTCCATTGTGTGGGAACTTAATAAGCCGAAAGACCGATGAAACAACAGCAGTCGTGGCGTAAGACTAGCTACGACCCAAAAGAAGGTTGTAATCTAGAGGGGCATCAACCACCTCCACATCTAGATTAACAATTTTTCCTTCAACCCCTATAGGTAAGTCCTGCAAAGTGCCATAAGGATGAAACCCTCGGCCATCAAAGGCCTTCAGAATCGTCGGGGATTGATGAAGTGTAGGAGAACCAAGGGTTTTCCAACACTGTATCGACATAATACACATGGAAGCTCCCTCATCAATTACGGTCCTAAAACAAGGTCTGTTTTTGACTAACACTAGGATCTGGAAAGCCATTTGATGAGGTAAACGAGGTGTACTATTTTCTAAATCGAAGACTATGAGGTCTGAGTCCTGAAGATCAACAGCTCCTATAGTCGACAATAGCAATTTACGTTGTGCTGGACAAGATTGTAGCACTTCCAAAGCCGACATTGCTGAAGGTGAAACATCTAATTCTTCAACAATGTTATAGTTCTGAGCAACTCTCGCATGTGGATTGAAAGTTGACGTTCGAAGTATACCCTTAGTGGGTGGTTTGATTACTAAGTCAGGATTTGGTTTCTCGATCTGTAGTGGATCGGAACCAGACGGAGCTGAGGTTGATGGATTGGAATTAGAAGATTCTGCTTCCTTACCACCAAGAGGACTCTTACTTCCATAATCTTGCGATCGTGTTGCAATCCTTACATGTGACATCATCATTATGGGCTCTTCTGAGGCACTAGAGGAAGAACCTATCATCTTATTGTCTTGACTTGGAAAATGATCCTTCAAAACAGCAGGTGTTTGTGAACCTTTGATGATTTTCGCAACCTCGACACGATGTGGACAATCTCTTGTAAAGTGCTCCTCATCGTAGATGAGACAAGGATAGCAAGGTTTACGTTTCTCGTCAGTAGATTCAGGTTTATCGGATTTCTCCTTTGAGTTTTGCTTATTCTTCTTCTTACCTTTCTTCTTACCGTTAGATTTTGATTTGGTCGTAGATGATTCTACGACATGAACATCGGCAGAAATTTCAGGTGAAGACTCTCCCTTCGGGGAATCTGGTAAAGTTATAATAGGAGAAGAATTCTTGGAGGATTTCTTCTTACCCTTGGTATTAACAGTACCAATCATACCATCAGCAGCATGCGACCCTGAGGGAGGTGCAACTATTTGATTTTGTTTCGGAAGGTCGGGGATTTTCTCGTGTAACGTACCTGACTACGTATAAACTAAGTCAAGGTATCGAGCTTGAGCAATTACTTGCTCTTTTGTAACTACTCTTGCCTTGGATACATCTTCAGTTATTTTGGGTAATAATGATTTGAGAAACCATTCTGCCAAAATTTGATCCGGGATAAAAACTTTCACTAAACGATGTCAACGTTGCCATTCATGAATATGGTCTGAAATATATGTGGACGTTGACTGTTTTAATGAAGTTAGTAATTCCGTGCCATTGTCATATCGGACTGGCAGCTAAAAATGAGTAAGGAAGGAAGTGGCTAACTGACTAAAATTGTAAAAAGAGCCTCGTGGCAACTCAATGTACCACTTGGCTGCAAGGCCAATCAAAATGCGTTGAAAAAGACGAAGACGAATTGAATCATCTATAATGGAATTCGATGCACACCAGAGATGGTAAGTCATCACATGATTAGACGTATCTTCTCCTGACTTCCCCTCAAACTTCGGTATATCACTGGGCAACTTATTCGGCATTGGCGGCCAAAACGGAAGATAATTAATGGGATCGTTCGTAAGGCGCGACAAGTCAGGCAAATCCAAAGTTGCTATAAACGGTAACTGATGGTTCGAATCCCGAAAACTTGGGGTCATAAGACCAGCCCCAGGAGGAGGATATCCAGGATAACTGGGTATCGGATTTGCATTTCGGATATTATATCCTCCTGGAAAACCAGGATTAAACGGACCATACTGGGGTTGTTGAGGTTGTTGATACGTATACCCAGGGTACGGTTGATACTGATAAGCCGGGTTCTGCACAGCAGGGCCGAATTGGTACTGCCCCTGGTACGGTTGATAGGTAAATTGGGGTTGACTTGTGACAATCGTACTAGGCCTAGGTTGTCCTATAGGCATTGAAACCGGAGTCTGGATTGTAGGTCCAGACTGGGGTAAAGAGGCCTGAGGAGTTGATACAGGAGCCGCTGATACTCCAGAAATGGGTGGAGTGGATTGAACAGAGGCTGCAACAGTTGCAGCAGACGTTTGGGGCGGAGTTTGAGGTGAACTAGGCCCAGACTAATGAGCTGCCCCAGGTGTAGCAGTTTCAGTAGTAGGCTGGACAGGTTGCTGGGGTGAACCAGAAACAAAAGATTGTCTAGATTGAGATGACAATTGCACACTGGGTTGCAGAGTCTGTTGATCCCACACCACGTTCATTCCGGGGTATGGACCCATAACAGGTTGAGCATATTGAGGACCAAAACCAGGTTGAGTGTAAGATTGATAATTATACGGTACATTTCCGGGTCCTTGAACAAATGATTGACCTAAAGGTGGTTGAAAACCTTGAGGTTGATATTGACCTTGAGGTTGGTACTGACCTTGAGGTTGGTATTGACCTTGAGGCACATATTGATACTGGGGTTGACCTTGAGGTACATTTTGATACTGGGGTTGACCTTGAGGAAAATACTGTCCCGTAGGGACATACTATCCTTGAGGTTTCCCTCCAGGCAGTAATGGACTACCTTGAGGTTGCCCCCGAGGCGGTATTTGAGTACCTTGCAGCTGCCCCCTGGATGGTATTGAACTACCGTAAGGTTGCAGATTAGTAGTACCAGACATCATAAGAATCTCTTCGACACCTAATGGTTTAGTTCCGTTATGACCAGGAGATACTGCATATTCGATGGGTTGAGGAGATGCTCCTGAAAACGTACCAGATAAAGACTGATACCCAGGAGGAACAGAAGGACCGCCATGTAAAAATGTTTCTGGCGTCTGAGAAAACAAGGATGACTGTCTCGACATATTCAAAGGAGGATGATAACCTCTGGGTGTTGGATGGAAAGGAAATCGAGGTGGTGAAGACGTGAGACCTGGATTTTCTAACAAATTGGTCAACGAAATATACCAAGCGTCACCTCTAATGGGACTGCAGAAAATGGATTCACGCTCCCTAAGTTCAATAGTCGGTTGATTTTCAGGATGCTTATACCTTCGTTTAGACTCGAACTTACAATTTCTTCAATGGAAATGAGTCCAGAAGGAAGATTCTCGGTAATAGTATTTTCTACTCTGGGTGAACTAGGATGACTAGAAACAGGAGAAGCAAATCCTGAAGATGGAGTAGCAGCAGGTTCAGTCTCAGTTTCAGAGATTTCAGGTTCTTCGGCTAATGAGTTGGTAGGAGTGATACTACCAGTAACCTCGGAAAATGAAATTGGTTCAGAAATATGTTTTGTTGCTTGCACTAGATGATCAGGATGTACAATCAACGAAGACTCTCCGGCCTCCGGCGACCCAACCTTACTTTCACTAGGTGTGACAAGAGCTCGCAGCCCTTCAAGTTGACTTGGTGTAAATTCGGGAGGCTGCCCCCGCAGTCGACGGGATTGTCTCGGTAATTCAGCCACGATTAATTATTTAATTACTTCACACGAAAACAAAGAAAATCTCAAGAAAAAAAACATAAAGTCTCTAAAGAACCAAACAATTTGAAGCACACGCCTAATAAATCTAGGAGATCAAACCACACACAAACAGTATCTTTCTGGATCGAAAACACTAGTTGGTGATGAAATCCAACATCGCAAAATTCAATACAGAAATGGCGGTTGGAACAGTTACCTCGACAACCTGCTTAATGAAACAGATTGGCACAAGTTTCTTCACTATAACAGTCTCGAGTGAAGATAACCCCCCAGAGAGTCCAAGTGAGTCTAGTCGACGTCTGCTCCAGGTACAGTGGGATCTTCCCTCCACCATCACCTAGGAAATAAACCTAAAGATTATGGTCACTAAGGTCACCAACGGAAACAAATATACCTTGGGGAATAGTCTACGATCCGATATGCACGCAAGGGCAGAGTAACAAGCTCAATCCCCTTGAAGGCTCCTTGACATAATCCAAGGTTTACCAACAAGTGACCCCAGGCTCCTCGACAATAGTTAATCCGAGGTTTACCATTTTTAATACGTGAATATCTCCTATCGTTCCCAATGAGGAAGGAGTGATTCCCACACTGGTTCGGATATGATCTTGTGCTTCTCCTTTAAGAGGAGCTTTCCCAGAGCATAGATGTAACAATTGGAATTTATCCCTACCGCAAGATCGACTACTTGTTTGTTTAAACTATCTTGGAGAGTTAATTACTCCCTACTCCAAGATACTAGCCTAAGCTATGTTGGTGAAAAGAACCCTAGAAAATAAAAAGATTGCTAGATTGATTTTAATTAAGCGTTAATTTTATTGATTGTTCCTTAAGTCAATGGGTGCGGAGATGAAACTTTATGGTATGAAGACTCGACTCCAAAACACTAAAAACATGCACCTAAGATGATAACAATTCCTTTTCCTTTTCAATGAATTTCTAGCTAAGGAAGAGTTGAAAATGCAATGCTTTGAAAATCAAATCTTTCTTTCAACATGCAACTGAAAGGAAACCTTTTTGTCTTTTTCAAAGAACTTAAAAAAAAAAGACTACTAATCACACTCACAGAAAATCCCTTTGCTTTTCAACAATCAACAACTACAAGAATAAGCAATTCTTTTAAGAGAGCTTTTAAGATTTCTAGAAAAACTCTAAAAACTATTGAAAACAAATTTTTCAACAAGCTTCTATAATTTCTATGAAAAACTCAAAACTATGATCTAATCTTGAGATTTAAACAAAAAATGGATTGAAAAGAAACTTGAAATGTTTTTGAGGATGCTTAACTTAGTCTTTCAGCTAACTAAGGATCAATTTGTTCAACGCAACAAACTAATCAAAAACATCCAATTATGTTTTAATAAAAAATGAAATTCAAAACTTTCAATCAAGTTTAATCAAAGTTTTGCAAAAGAGACAAATGGGATCTAGCTCTCTTCACGGATAGATTTCATAAGCTAGTCAAACTCAGCAAGAAGACCAGAGAGACCAGGGTGATCTAAGGCTCTAAGGCTTCGGATCTCTGAGCTACTACGGAGACCAAGCAAAAACCAATCCAACAGGCAAAACTTCTTAGAAAATCATTTCAAACGAGAATGTCAATGAAAACTAACTCACAAGGAACTTTTGTCAAGACAAGTGCAGGTCTGGGCATATACTAACAGCTATGGACAAAAAATAAACCTAACTGGGTAGATGGATCTTAGGTTTTTCAAACTTTTGACAGGGTTCGCAGGCCCCCAGTAGAACCAGGTGCGGTGTCGCTCTGTGTTACACTGTAACAGTGCGGAGAGGTCCGCACTGTAACTAACTCAGAGGGTGCGGTCCTCTTCCAAAATTTCAAAAAATAAAAATCCAACCAGGATCTAACCAATACCCAAACTCACACACATCAAGGCAAAATCAGAAACCAAAACTTAAGTTTCTCAAGTCAAAGCAAAGACAAATCAAAAACCAAACCAAACCATTCCCCAGTGGAGTCGCCAATTTGTTGGTCGGATAAATCGTTCTTGCGGACAAGACCGATCTCCCTAGTATTGAATGATATCTAGCAACAAAGAGCACAAGCAAATCTACTTTTCTCTAAACATGTTTCAATTCATAAATAAGCACTAAGAGGTGTAATAGACCCTACCTCGGTCCAACGGTTGTTTGTAGCAGTTTTATCCCAACAACTTCAAGCAGTTCCTTTTTAATAACTTGCATACACAAACAAACACACATCAAAGCATACCTGCGTATAATCAAACATGTTCATTATGAAGATCAAGGAGCTCATAAAATAAACCATTAGAGACAGTTCATTGAGAAAAACAAACTTGATTGTATTAACTTTATGAATAAAAGAACCTTACAACCTTTGCCTTGATGTTGCACAAGTTCTTTCCAGGGTCCAGCGGGGGTCTCCTCTACTTTGACAAGCCTCACTTACTTCCCAAATGACATGAAAGTTATGTGATCTCTCCTCTCACAAGCTCAAAAAGGAAGTCTAGTTTCCAGCAGCATTTACCCTCAAGAATCTTCAACTTTCAACCTCTCCTACAACCAACCCAATGCATGAATTTATAGTGCAAATGGAGGAAGTTGCAGGTCCACCATTGAAGGGATAAGTTCTTCCTTCAATGGGATAAGCACCTCATATCATGGAGTTAGCTCCCTTAGTTATGGAATGGATGAACCAAGGTGGAGCGGACTTGCCAGCGCAATATTCCTTCTAGAAATGTCTAGACGTGACCCAAGATGAGTTTTTAAGAATGAACCCACGCCTTTTTAACTTTTACAGGGGTTCGCACCCGTTACTCAATAGACAGAGCGGTCAGGTTCGCAAGAAACATGACCATTGGATGCGGCACCGCAGACAATGCTAGGAGAAAGTGCGAAACCAGGATTTGAGATATTTTTAAGGTCTTTCTCCTATTTTCAAGGCTTGACATGAAGAGCTGAGGTTCAAGACATGCAAAGGAGGTATGTATGAGTATTGATGGACTCAAACAAACTGTAGAATAGTCATGGTGATAATTTTTTGTGTAACAGCATCCAACATTGTATTCAGAACTACTACTTAATAATAGAAAACCCTTAGAGCTGCTGCATCGGTTTTCCCGCATTGGGTTTTTCTGGGGACTATTTTGTCCAAAAATCACTGTGTCCTATGTATCTTGTTCATTGCTCAGTTTTCTGTTTCATGTAATCAAATATTAAAGTAGTGTAGGCTGCAGAAGTAATTTGTTTCAGTGTTATTCAGAAAACAACTTGATAATGTATTAAAATCAAGTAGGAGAAGTAAATCCAGTTTTTGCTGTAGTAGGGGTTCCTTGGACTAGGAATCTTCACATTTGTATTTTTAGGCGAGAACCTGCTTGTTCTGACTTTGATCTTTACCCTTCCTTTGATATGTATAGCCTTTACTCTTTGCAAGTTCTAGAACTTGTTCCTGAGTTGGTTTATCACCATATTCTTGAGTGATTGGGTCCTTTTCTTCATCGAAAGTGTTTACTGCAAATGTTGAAGAAGTCATATTGGTGCATGGGCTTTCACTTGATTTGCCTTGAATTGCATTATTACTTTGTTGATATCTACTTTTTTCTAAGATCCTTCTAGCAAAAGCACATGTACTTTCTTCATGAAAACTGTCACAAGGTTTGCAAAAAGGAATAGACTCATCAACTACGTTGGCAGACTCAAGTGGTGTATGTTATTTTTTGGTAGCATCGGAAGTGCTCTAGCTTTGAAAAGTGGTGGAGAGGCTAAGGTGCATGAGTTCTAAAGAACCCATAAACCATTTGGTGAAATTCCACTCGGATTGTATTTTATTAAAATAATTGATATTTTTAATGGAGTTCTTAAATCTAAACTTAGGGAAATTAAAATATTAATGGGTATTGATCAAAATATGGGTGAGAATGATCTAGAAGGCAGATCAAGCCATGTTTTATCTTAGTCGTTGATTAGAGACTTAATCTCGGCCGTTGAAAACTCAATAGGAAAAGTATAAAATGGAGGCTTGGGGTTCATTTGGAAACACACACACACACACACAAAATTGATTTGGAGTTCGATTTTTGGGGCTAGGAAGCTAAGAAATTCGAACTAAGTGATCATTCAACAACAAAGGGGCAGTGAAAATCCAGGAGGACTTTCCGGAGAATACTGACAGAGAGGCAGAGAGCTTGCAAAGAGGCAGTGTAGAAGTAGGGAGAGATGCGCAGAAAAACTGCGTGTCACACAAAATCTAGAATTGTCGGAACCGTTGGGAGAGCTGACGAGAGGCAGCATAGTAGCCGGGAGAGGTGACACAGAAAAAATGCCTGTCACGCAAAATTCGGAACTGTCAGGAACAGCCGGAACTGCCAGAACAGTCGGGATATTTGATGCACTTTGGGATATTTAATTAGTGGTTGCAGAAGTAATTTGCTTTATTAGCGAGAAGAATAACTTGATTAATGTAATTTAAAAATCAAGTAGGTCAAGTAGATTCAGATTTGCTACAGTAGCGGTTCTTTCGAGCAGTGTAGGAATTTTCACATGGTATCACAGAATTGATTTTGAAACAGAAAGAGCAGATCGAGTGCTGAGCAGTGAGGCCGAAAGCTGCACTTAGCAACAATTCGAATCCCCTTGAATGGATTGCACAGTCCCTGTCAGGAAGTTGATCCGAGGAAATCTCTCTTTGAGTGAGACGACAGAGGTACGATTTCTAGTTTGTGAGTTTGCAGAGGCAGAGGGAGTGACCCAGAGCCTCAGCATAGTGCTTGAAGGGCGTAGTTTGTGCTGGGGCAGAAATCCATCTGAAAAGAGCGAAGACACATAGAAGGGGAATTTTCTCCTTAGAGGACTTCTAGCCAAGGAGTCTGAATCTTCGCTTGTTGAACAACAACAAAGAGGGCTAGATCTACAAGCTCCAGCAGGGAGTGTGTAGGACGGTCTAGTGTTGTGCAGAGGAGAGAGGAGGTCATTCGACATTTGGCAGAGATGGCAGCCTCATCTCTAGGAGAGAGGTGGGGAGATTTAGAGTTGTACTTCGAAAGAGCTACAGATGGGCAGGATCCTTGAGGATTCCACCCCTTGGATCAATTCCTTGCCACGAGAGCCCAAGATTTAGCAGTAGCGAGATGGACTTAGTGTCAGATGATGCAGTGGAGTGTTTGGAGGACAGATGTAATAGCTGGGGACCAAAGGCTGATCAGCGCAGAGCAAGGCTGGCTGTAGTGTAGTTGGCATAGTGCAAGAGTCAACAACAACACAGAAGATTCAAAGGGTCAGAATCAACAGTAGTTAGATTCCAACATTCATTGTATTATGTTGAACACAATTAAGTTCAACTAATTTTGGATGTTTTTCAGTTGCTTCTCTTAGGAGCTGAGTTGTAGTATGGATGCAGTGTTAGCAATGGCAGTACTAGCAGCATAGCAAATTAGTGTAATGACCCACCTATAACTATAAATAAAAAACGAATATTAGCATACATACGAGACCTCCATACGATAGCTACGTATGCATGGACCTCCATGTATCGCACTATATATAAGTTGGTTACTACAGGAGAAGATATAAATTAAGGTAATGAATTAATACCTCACCAGAATATCATGTATATGATAAATCCTTAAACTAATTTTAATTTACAAATTAAAATTAATAAAATAATAATTAAAATTATAAATTAAATAAATCAAATTAATTTATTAAAATAATAAATAAACTTTTACCAAATCAAATCTCCATATCCGAATAAAATCAACAAAATTAAATAAGATTTGATTTTATAAGCTACACGTAACAAAACAATGACACGGAGATGGGAGTGTTGACCACTACGTGTCAACTACCCATAGCAGTACACACCCTTTTTTCGCAAAAAGGGATAGCGCTGGATCGATGTGTTCGTGCCATTCGACTTCCATCATCAGCCTGATCGTGTTATGTTGTAAACCCAGTTAGCATGTGTAAATTGTAAATAATCTTAGCAGATCTGAGTCATGTATGTAAATTGCCTAGGTGGACCTAATTTTCTAGTGATAATCTACGTTCCAGAAGGTTTTTTGTTTCACCGATCCATGATCGGCAGAGTTTTTCTTCAGCCTAACCCCAAAGCCGGAATGAATTTTGTCATTAAAAGCTTAGGGGAATCCTAGTGCATTGATCTGCTAGATTATATTTGGTCGCAGAACTGGGTGGTCCACAGTTGGTCATCCATTGTCCCATAGGGTCTACCCCCCTTAGCCGCGGGAGACAAGCTTAAACAGAGAGATCGGGGATTAGGGTGACAGCCCTCGATCTGAGCGTTGTCGTGACAATCTGTGCGACAACATTTTTTGGCGCCGTTCCAGGGGATAGAGTTTTTCTGTCCCTGGCGTTTCGACGACATTCATCTTCTCATTTCTCATCATTCTTTCATCTTTCTCATCTCTCATTTGAGCTGGCAGATAAACATTTTTTGGCATCATTTGGATCTTTTCATCGCCTTATTTTTCGTCATATCAACGACTACTCTTCGGTTCATTTCTTGTTTGGGTGGCGACTCCATTTCTTTTATTTTTTCCCAGGCAAGAAGCCTCCCTCATATATGCTTGTTGGTTGCTTTTTGGATCCTAAAATTAGATTCATTGTTGAAGTGGCGACTCCACTTCTTTCATCTCTTGATTTTCTTGAGCAGAGATCTCTTTCTATCATCTATTTGGTCCCTCGTTATTCATCATGGATTATTCATTTAAACCATGTCATTTTACTGATGATCTCCATGATATTCCGGAAGTCGCCATTTCTAAATTACCTTTGTTCTCAAGTGGTGATTCAGTCGTTGTTAAAAGGCATCTAGGCTTGTTTGCTCGTATAATGATCATATATTGTAGACCCCCTCAGTATAACAATGAAGATATCAAAATGTGTCTTTTTGTCCTTTCTTTAGAGGGTGATGCTTTGAATTGGTTTAACAATTGTCCTAAGGATTATTTCACTTCTTTACAAGACATTGTTAATGCTTTTAAGGATAGATATGGTGATCCAGATAGCTCGCCTTGTGCCCCTAAAATTGTGCAACATAATGATAGTAATCTTATAAAAGGTCCAGCTGTCGATGAAAGATTTCAAGACGATTCTTCATATCAGAATGTGCCATCCACCTGTACCATCGCAGATCAAATCCATGATAGTGGAAAAGTAGGGACAAATTGTAAAAACAGTGTTGACAATGAAAAGGAAGATCAAAAGCAAATTATACAAGAACTAATGCTACTAGTAAAAAATATAGAGATAAATCAAACTAATTACGCCAATGATGTGAAAACTTTATGCACCCACTTGGAAAAACGTAATAGGGAAATGGAGATCATGCAAAATCAGCATACCAAGGAAATTGAGGCCGTGAAGACTAATCGTGACATAGAAATTAGTTTTATGCAAAGCAATTTATTAAGCTTAGAGGAAAATATGACGACCATGAAAGCTAATCATGATAGGGAAAATAATTCTATGCAAAACAAGTTGTTAACTATGGATGAAGAAATGACTATCATGACGTTCAATCATAATAATCAGTTAGCTACCATGCAAGCAAATCATAAGGAAGAGATAAACTCTATGCAACATTGCTTGATGACCATAAAGGAAAAGAACGATAAAGTAATAAAAGATATGGAAGAAGACCATGCCAGGGAAATCAGTGCTATGAAGGTTGAACACTCTAGTTAGATGGATGCCATTGCAATACAAGTTCAGAACTTTCAACAGCTGTCAGAGGATGAAAGAAACCAGGGAACGTCAATAGATCAGGAGCCTCCTTATCTGTTACAGCAAGCTCCATCTTATTATGAGGTCCTTTGTTCCACTAAAAAGTGGGTAATTGAAGGTGACCTGGATAAAAGGGAAATTAATAATCAAATTAATGCTCACACGGTTAATCCACTAGTCATTGATTCAGATTATGTCGATTGAACCGTTGGAAGAAAAGAGAAGCGATGGCAAGACCGACGATCTTCCTTCTAGGGTTTCTGCAAAACCCTGTTGCGGCAGAGCACTCCTGACCGCGCTCAGCATTGGCAGATCCCAGCTGTTCTGCGTTCTCCCATTCACTGCAGACGACCTTACATTCCATGTTTCCACCTCAGGGGGAGGAGGTTGCGCCTCCCCCAAAGGACGATGGTGAGCAGCACAAAAATGAAGAAAACGACAATACAAATATGCAGACTGACAAGAATACAGATAAAAGTTCACATCAAGGCATTGCTCAGGACAAAAAAGATCATCCCAAGGCCACTTCTTCGACATGCAAGCCAGTAGCCGCAGTAAGACCGAAAGTAGAGTTTCCAAGCCACAGAATCAATGCCAGGATACAGTTCATGAAGGACCATGCGCTAATAGGCAAATTTATAGGACTATGGCCAACTGAGAAGGTGCTGAGAGGTTGGATTGCCTCAAAATGGAGCCCAAAAGGACACATTACCCTGCAACTAGGGCCTAAAGGCTTTTTTACAGCCATTTTTAACTGCTTAGAGGACAAGAACAGGGTCCTGGATGGAGGGCCATACTTCTTTAATGCAGCAGGTCTGTATCTCAGAGGATGGGTTGAGCGCTTCAATCCTGATAAGGAAGATCTCAGCTGGGCTCCGGTTTGGATTCGGCTTTATTTGCTCCCTGTGGAGTATTGGGAGGAAGATTCTTTACAGAAAATAGGAAATGGACTGGGAGAGTTCATCAAAATAGCAGAGGAAACAAAAATCAGCCGATACACATCTTATGCCCGAATCTGTGTCTACATGCATCTCAATCAAGCCTTGCCGGATGCGGTAAGTTTCTTTCATGATGATATTGAATGGATCTAGCTTATTGATTATGAGCATGTTCCATTTCGGTGTAGAAAATGTCACGATCTAGGCCATTTATTTAGAGATTGCCCTCAGAATAAAAATGCCTCTTCCCAGATGACCTCGGACAAGACAGCTCCAGATGGATTTACCAAAGTGGCAAGCCGTAGAAGAAACAACAAGAAAATAGCTACCAATTCCAAGATTCATTTACCCAACCCTTCCAAACCCTCTACCAGCAACAGTTTTGAAGCTCTGGCTACTGTAGGTGAACCTGATTCTGAAAGGCCTTCCCTTCCTGAAAAAGGAAGCTATAATGATAAACAGGAAGCAATGAAAGATCCCTCACTACTCCCAGAAGATCCACTGTCCAATAAGACTATCTCCTACACTCAGTCAAAAACCCCTGTTGGAATCTCTCAAGGAATGGAGGTCGAAACTACTCCATCCGATCCCAGCACAGCTGTAGAAGCAAATAAAGAACTTCAAGAATACCAGTTCATGGAGGAAGAACCTAAAAGCATTAACATTGGAGAACTGGACATTCTAGGATTAGAGCAAGCATGCAAAACAAAAAGCTTTGACAAAACCCCAGAACGACAAGTAGACAACTTGGTAGCAGTCCTCTCGCGAACTCAAAAACATCATTCTCTTGGGGTCCAAATTGGAAGCACTTGGGACGGAAATTTTATTGCCAAAGACAACAAAAAACGTGGAAGGAAAACCGATCTCCAACGAACCATCAGAATAGGTGAAATTCTAATGGAGTCAGGCAGATATGCCAAGCTAATTAAATACTTTCCCAACTCTTCCCAATGAAGTTGATCTCTTGGAATATTAGAGGGCTTAATAGCCCAAAGAAAAGCAGACTTCTAAAAAACATGATCATGCAAGAAAAACCTCAAATTCTATTCCTGTAGGAAACAAAATGTAACTCAAATACTCTGGAAAAAATAGCAACAAAAGCCTGGCCAGGTGGCTTAGTGACGGCTGTGGATGTTCATGGAGCTTCTGGCGGCCTTGCAATTTTATGGGACGAGCACATTATTCAGCTCAACAATATACATGCAAATAAAAGCTTCATCCAAGCAATCTTTCATATAAATGGTACCAACATTTATGGGCACATGACCAATGTGTATTTCCCTCAGGAGACTACGAAAAAAATTGAAATCCTGAATACCCTTTCAGAGATTAATAGAAATAGGCTACACCCTCTTTGGATTTCTGGAGGCGACTTCAACATGATTGCAAAGTTGGAGGAAAAAAAGGGCGGTTGACACACAGGAAACAGAGAAGAGAATCATCTAAAAGATTTCATACAGAAGAATTGGCTTATAGATATCCCCTCCAGCAACGGGATCTTCACATGGAACAATAAAAGAGAAGGACCACATCAGATTTCCTCTCAACTGGATAGATTTCTCCTATCAGACAATGCGATTCATTTGGGAGGAGAATGCTTGGCTTCCATCTTACCGCTATTAGGTTCTAATCACTGGCCCATTGCCCTTCAATGGAATCGCCCTGGACACAATATTCGAAGGCCTTTTCGTTTTGAAGCCTTCTGGTTGTCTCATCCGAATTTTAATAACCTGATCAACTCAGAATGGAGAAACTTCTATCCTCCTAATGGCTCTAAGATGTCGCAATTTCAGCAGAAGCTACAACACCTCAAAGGCAAAATCAAACATTGGAACCATACGTCTTTTGGCAACATTTTCCAGGCTCAAAATGCCCTCAATCAAGAAATGAAGAATTTGCAGCAGCGGATCATAAACGAAGGGCGATTTGAAGATATGTCAAAACAGGAACAAATTTTGGAATCACAAATTCTAGAAAGGGCCAAACAAGAAGAAACCCTCTGGAGACAAAAATCAAGAATCAAATGGTTGAAGGATGGAGAAAGAAACACAAAATTCTTTCATCGAACTACAATTCAACGCAGAATGCATAATACTATATCACATATTCAGAATGGGCAGGGAGAAAGAATTGAAAATCAAACAGGCATTGAAAGCGAATTCCTCAACTACTTCAAGCAAGCTCACCAAGAACCAAATATAGATAGATTGCCAGCTATGGATTCTATTTTGAGCAACATTCCCAAATTAATATTAGAGGAGCATAATCAACTCCTTCTCAGACCAGTGGACCTTCAGGAGGTAGAAGAGGCTGTGCATCAATTGAAAGCTGGAAAAGCGCTGGGTCCGGATGGGTTCACTTCCAACTTTTTTCATCACTTCTGGGACCTAATTAAATTGGAGGTCTGGCAAGTGGTAGAGGAATCGAGAACGTTAAGATGGATGTACCTTGGTCTAAACACCACCTTCATTGCGCTAATACCCAAGGAGGCGGAGCCCAGTACTCCTGATAAATACAGACCTATTGCTCTATGCAACATAATTTACAAAATCATTTCCAAGGTGATTACTTCCCGATTGAAATTACTGCTCCCTCTCATAATCTCGCCAGAGCAATCAGGTTATGTAGAAGGCCGGTAGATAACTGATGGCATTATCTTAACTCACGAAATAATTCATTCGCTGAAGATATCCAAGAAACCAGGTATGCTGCTCAAAATTGATTTATCCAAGGCTTTTGATAGTTTAAGCTGGATTTACATAAGGAAAGTTCTAATAGCTTTTGGTTTTGCTCCTCCTTGGGTAAGATGGATTATGAGTCTGTTATCTTCATCTTTCTTTTCTGTGTTAATCAATGGTATACCTTCACCTACTTTTCGTCCCTCCAGGGGAATTAGGCAGGGAGATCCTCTCTCTCCCTTCCTCTTCGTTATCATGGCAGAGGGATTGGGTCGCAGTATTCATTCAACCCTTCAATCTCATCTCATCAAAGGCTTATCTTTTCATAATTCCCCTACTTTTTCCCACCAATAGTTTGTTGACGACAACATGCTTTTTGGCCACCCCTCTGTTCTGGAAGCCCATCATCTAAAATCTCTTCTGTCTGACTTCTCCAAAGCATCTGGGGCCAATGTCAATAAAATCAAGTCCCAAATTTTTTTTTTCAACACCCCTGCAACAACTCAAGCAGCCATAGCTCGTATCCTGGGTTTCACCATTGCGGCTTTACCTTCCAAATATCTTGGGGCGCCTCTAATGGCCTCAGCTCTCAAACACTCCTCCTAGAAAATCCTTCTGGAAAAATTAGAAGCTCGTCTCTTCCTTTGGACTCATAGGTCCCTTAATATGGCCAACAAATTAGTCCTCATAAAAGTTGTTCTTCATTCCATGCCACTATACCTCTTCTCTATTCTGGCTGCCCCCAAATGGGTCCTCAAGGAAATCAAGAGACTCCAACGTTCCTTCTTATGGGGAAGTTCTGGTCCTACCTGTAAGTGGGCTCTTGTCAAATGGGATAAAGTCTGCCTTCCGAAATGTGTTGGTGGCATTGGTTTGAGGGATCCGACTCACAGCAACGAAGCCATGGGTGCAAAAATTTGGTGGAGATGGCTCTCGGCGCCCCTCACCCCCTGGGCCTCCCTATGGGCAACACAGCTAGATTCTGGGAGGACTCCTGGCAGCAGCTGCCAAAGCTTAAGAATCTTCTTTCTCACCTGCAGCTTCCGGAGCAGGATATGCATTAATTAGACAGGGTCAATAATTTTTGGAAGCCTTCCTCCACACAGGATCACAGAAGATGGATTGATGCGGTTCAAATCCTAAGGCATGGTACAGAACAGGCTCAGCAAGCTCTTTCTTCAGAACTACAAAAAAGGAAAATTCCTTTTTCGGAGGAGATGGACATCCTTAGGTGGGGCTATGAGGAAAAAGGCACTTTCACCACACAGGAAGCCTACAACATAATACTCAAGGAGCGTATAGTCAAAGATGGACTATGGAGCAAAGTTTGGAACCCCCCTAATTGGCCGAAAGTTTCCACCTTTCTGTGGCTACTTTGTCAAAATAAAACCCTCACATGGGATAATCTCCGGAAAAAGAATTATCACGGACCCTCTAGATGCCCCAACTGTAAGCAAGAGGAAGAATCAGTGAAACATCTTATGCAATCTTGTTGCATAGCGCGTAAGCTGTGGGAAAAAGTCAGCTTTCGCTACCAGAAAGATGGGCGAGTTCAGGGAGATGTTACGGCTACGGTTCGCCAATGGAACAAAAAACCTTATCAAAGCAAACTTCTAAACACTTTGTGGATGCTTATCCCTAGACTCCTAATGTGGAACATCTGGAAGGAAAGGAACCGACGGGTATTTAAGGACCAATCCATGCCCCTGGAAATCCTATGGACCATCCTCTGCCAAAATATTAAGAATCACTCTCCATCTGCTCCTGGTCCCAGGATGACTTTCCTTCTCTTCCGCAAGAACAACCCATCTGGATAAATTGGAATATCCAACCGAATCCTGAGCTCATCTCCAAAGGAAATCTATCCTCTCCAGATGGTCCTTCCACAAAATGGCTCCCTCCACCACCTAATATGATAAAGCTAAATTTTGATGGAGCCTCAAAAGGCAATCTAGGTAATTCAGGCTTTGGAGGAATCTTCAGAAACCATCAAGGTACTCCCCTTTTATCTTTCTTTGGCTCAAAAGGATGGGACACTAACAACTCAGCAGAATTGGAAGGCTTATGGCAAGGTCTCATTATAGCTCAAGATAAAGGATTCTTTCTGCTAATCATAGAAGGGGATTCTCAGATTATTATAAACATGGTTTCAAAAATTTTGCAAGGTACTTCCTCACACAAGGTAAGTAAAAGCTGGCGAATGGCAAAATGGATTGAGCTCATTGCTATCTGGCTCTCTCAGCACAGGGCCATTTACATCAAGCATACCCGACGGGAAGGAAATAAAGTCGCAAACTTTCTTGCTAATGTCTTGCTAATCTTGGAGTGGAATGCAGGTTGGAACTACATATAGCTTCATTCTCCAGCCTTGTCTCAGCCTCCCAACTTATGAATTACAATAATATCATGAAGAATGATAGATACCAGGCAGAAGACACTCACCCGGATGCAGGCGCATTAAAGGACTATTAATGTCGGTTAATTGTTATGGAGGCAGTTGGTACAGCAGGTGGCATCAATGCGCACCTTCCCAAGCCTTCTCGCAGATGGAAGCGATGTCTAATATATGCAGGCAGATCACTCCTCACGCGAAATTGATCACGCAGAGGGCTAGAGAAATTTCACCAGGTTTGGTTTTAATGGCAGCCTCAGCTCCTCCTGTTGATATATACCCCTGGCCTCCCCCCATGCATACATCGTCGGTTTCTCATTCCTGTCGTGGTTTGAAGGTGGAGCTGCATGTCTGGATTCTCAGGCATTACAGGCACCCTCACCTTGGCATTTGCTTTATTCCTGGTTTTTCCTCTCCTCCAAGCTATCCTGCTACTGTGCCAATGGTCCGCCGTCGTGGTAGCTGCCGCCGTGGTGGCGGTCGTAGAGGTCATGGGCGCTCTCAGCCTGCTCCTCCACCTGTCATCCCTCTGGCCTTGGCTTCACCCACCTCTCAAACCAGTAGGCCACTCTCGCATAATTCCTTTCAAACTACCCACTTCACGTTCCACAGTGGCCTTAACCAGCCTGTTCTCTCGGTCAGCATTACAGTTATCTTCTCAGAGGAAGAAGCTCGGCCTACTGTTGATACGAACACCCCTTCTACTCAATCTCCAGGAGGCAGTGTGCAACAGAGGATAGATGTGGGTTTTGGGTTCCATGGAGGCAATTCGCAGGCTGAACGAATTGAGGGCGACATCTCCATGCCTCCTACTAGCAATCAACATAACACTCCTGTTTCTGATCGACCGACGGATGGCTCGGATAGCACGCGACAGTTGGCAGCTCCTCCAGACGGCAACGATTTAGCTCCCAAGGAGAATGTGGACGACACGTGGATGGGCTATCCTTCCCCTGTGGAGGAGGAGATTCCGGAAAACGATTCCGCTGTTTGAAGACTTCTGGGTTATGGTTGCTTCTCTGGTTCTCTCTCTGTTTTCCATTCCTTTTTGTATTGCCTATATGGCTTCTGTTAACACCTCTCTGTCTCAGGCTTATAGCCAAGTTATAGTTTCAAATTTTTGGGTCTGTATTTCCGCTCAGGAACAGCTAGGCAGTCCAGTCAGTATGGTTCTAGATTACAAACTGTCTTTTTCTAAGAGTTATCACTCTGCCCTTCTTTCTCTATACAGCTCTGGGCTTTTGTATCAGGTTAATCCCAATTTTGGGACTGTTTGTCCGTATTGTTGGAATGTCCTGTACCTCCTCTGAGGTCTCGACCGCTCTGTAAATATATTTTTACTTTTTTAATAGAATTACTCTTTACACAAAAAAAAAAAAAAAAAAAAAAAAAAAAAAAAAAAAAAAAATCCACTAGTCATTGAAGATCAAGTTATAACTCATGGCACCTATGAGATTGGTCCATCATCCTTGACAGGGTAGATGCAGAATGAAGAAAGACATGTCACGCATATCTTACATACTTCATCTGAGAGATTTGAAGCATAAAGTTCTATGTCATCAGTTATACAGCGTGCCAAGAAGAAAAAGCGCAAGAGGAAGAAAATGAGAAGAAGATTTGATGCATCAGATGGCCGCGAGCAGCTTGATTTTCGGATAGAAAAGAGTCCTACCATATGCAGAATTGGACATGGCACATCCGAAAAGCAGCTGACAGATTTGCCTGAAAGTAGGCAAATGCTCAGTATACACTATGTTGAACACATCTGATGCCATGGGGCATCCTTTGTATTGTATTTCTAACCCTACTCCTTGTCATTTCAACATTTTATTTCTGTTTTAGGATTAGATTTACTTTCCTTGTTACTAGATAGTTAATAAATGAAGAGCTTATATCTTTCATGTGTTTAATGTTATATGATGATTTTTGGATGAACCTACTTATGTTTTGTTGTGTATTGCGTGCGTGCAGATTCTGGATTCTCACATTCCTACAGTGCAACAACATGTCCCCAAGTAGAGCCAGATGTCGACCACTACGTGTCAACTATCCGTAGCAATACACCCCCTTTTTCCGCAAAAAGGGACAGCGCTGGATCGATGTGTCCGTGCCATTCAACTTACATCATCAGCCTGATCGTGTTATGTTGTAAATCCATTCTGCATGTGTAAATTGTAAATAATCTTAGCAGATCTGAGTCATGTATGTAAATTGCCTAGGTGGACCTAATTTTCTAGTGATAATCTAGGTTCCAAAAGGTTTTTTGTTTCATCGATCCATGATCGGCAGAGTTTTCCTTCAGCCTAACCCCAGAGCTAGAATGAATTTTGTTATTAAAATCTTAGGGGAATCCTAGTGCATTGATCTGCTAGATTATATTTGGTCGTAGAACTGGGTGGTCCACAGTTGGTCATCCATTATCCCATAGGGTCTACCCCCCTTAGCCGCGAAAGATAGGCTTAAACGGAGAGATCGGGGATTAGAGTGACAGCCCCTGGTCTGAGCGTTGTCATGACAATCTATGCGACAACAGGGAGGAAGGCGGTGTATGAGGAATTAAAAAGAGGAAGGAAATCTTGAGGAGGGGGGAAATAAACGGTGAACAATTTTAAAACAGAGATACAAACACACGACTCATGATTGTACTGGAATTTTTGGGCACGGGGGATCAGATTGCTTCAATTGGAAAGCATTCTGAGACTAAGTGCCCAGATTGTACCCAGTTCGACAGGGTGGTTTTGGCCGTTTTGGTAATGTAGTCGGAACAAGAATAGTAGCCAGAACAAGAATTGCAGCAAAAGAATTTGCCGTAGAGCTTCGCAGCAAAGTAAACAAGTTAGTATTCATTAGACAAATTATTTAAATTCTGTGTTTAAATTACATATTTTGGTATTTGAATTTAGGGCTCTTACATTTGGTATCAGAGCAAAGGTTCGAACTCTAAGACCTCACCATAGTTTCAATAGTTCTATTTTAATGTTCTTATTTAATTCTCTTCGATAGAATGTGAGCTAGTTCTCAAATATAATTGGTTGGGAATAAATTCAAAATGTATCGTCGTCCGCTTGCTACTGCATAACTATTCAGATATCTAAAATTATGAATCCTCTGTTCCCGTTTCTTTCGTTGAAATGAGGCAGGACTAGGAATTAAACAATGAAATGACAATAACCTCAATCGGACCTATACAACGTAATATAATTATGGATTCACTGTGATTCTCTGTTAATGGTGTAATCAAGAGACCTCGCTACTCTGATAATGGCCGACCACTCTTCTGAATTACAAAGTCATGATGTTCGAAATACGCTTAAAATCTTTGCAAGGGATAGGAATCCGGCTCAGCAGCTGCAATGTCAGCGTCTTTGATCTGAACAAATTGAACAAATGGAGGAAACTTGCATCCTCCTTTCGCGCTATCCTCGCGGCCTTGAAATAGCAATAGTATAACCTTGTAGGAGTCGATAGATAGTTTGCAAGTAAATTAATATATATATATATAATGAAAAGATTGCGATTAATATAATTTGGGTAGAAGTTATTATGTATCGACAGCAAGTTATTAGCTGTGATAGCAAGGTGTCAGTCATGTCCGCTTGTTAAATTTTAATCCATGCTACATGAACACATATATTCTATGCCACACAATGCCCAGTCCTACTTTTCTCTCACTAAAACGCAATGGCTGGGTGAATGGTCCCACTTATTTTCATATTCTTATAGTGACAGTGGTGTAGTCAAATTTTCTTTGAGAGTCAATTATAATTTCTCCGAATCATCATAGCGTATTTTCACATATCCACGCAGAGGGAAGTCTTTTCGTAATGGATGATCCTCGGAACCACAATCCGTTAATATACGACGTAGATCTGGATAAGTGATGAATTAAACACCGGACATATCCCATACTTCTCGCTCCCACTGGCCAGTTGATGGAAATGCATTGACTACCCGAGTTATTCGTGTTATTTCGTCCACACTGGTTTGTACACGAATGCATGGGTTATAGCGACTACTTGTCAATTATAAACTGCTTAAAATCTTCGTTTTCGAGAGGGATAAATCAACTCTGCGGATATTGAACAAAACTTGGATATGTTATGTAATAGATGTGGGTGGGTTTGGATTCCGTGACCTCAGCCACGGTCAATGACCCAAAAATAAATAGGCTAACCAAGTGTCCAATGGGTAATATGTATCGGTATATGATCTATTTTCATGTTCCCATCTTTCCATTTTATGTACCCCATCTATTCGGTGAAGTATACTTGTGCAATTAAATTTTATATGGTTTAAAATATTAAATATATATATAAAATTTATTGGTATAACCAACTTGTAAATAGTCAGCAAGATCCTTTAATTATACATGATATTCCCTATTGAAGTAGTCATTTTAATAAATTAATTAAAATTTTAATGGTCACCTACGAAACATCAACTTTTGAAAATTTAATTTAAATTGGAATGAGTAGATTATATTAATTAAATAGTAGATTTTTAAATAATAATTATGCTATGTAAATGTAGGAACATTATATTCAAATTAGATTATTATTATGATCATTGTAACGTAGCATAATTTGGAATTGATTAATAAATGTTGGTTGAAAGAAATTTAGTTGATTATATAGATTGAAGTGTCTATTTAAAAAAAAAAAACTAAGGTTTATAAAGATCCATGCATTGGAATAAGTATTATTACGCATTAGGATAGAATACCTTGCATTAGGACAAGGAGGTCGCGAGACCACCCTCTTTGTCCTCGGTACCAATAAGACCAACCTAGCAGGTAAAAATAACAAAAAAAACTATACCCGTTTGTAAATTTGAAATTGCAAAAATTATATGTTAACTCTGAAAATATACCTTAAATTTTTACAATTTTATTATGTATACAAGAAACACGACGAAAGTAAGTACATATCAGTGACAACGACATTATTGAGTAGCATCACCGTCATTAACACCACCACCGTTGTCATCACCATCTCCATTGCCACCACCATCGTCGGCACCATCGAGACCACCATCAACACCAAACACTCCAGCACTGGAGTTGACCGTAATAATGCACTCATTGGAAGCCATATTGGAAACATTAAAAGGGTCCACAATGATTAAAACCAAAGAAGAGTAACCTTAACCCAAAAAAACAAATCCAGTGGAACCAAAAACTTTTGAGTATAGGCAATCAAAGGAAGATATTTCTAGGGAGCCGCAGAAAATTAAACTCCCTGAATTTTTAGGAGGACGAGCTGGAGAACGCGCTGAGGCATGGTTAGAAGGAATGAACAGATGTTTTACACGAAGAGAGTACTCTTCTACTTCAAAAACAAGAATTGCCGTATTTCAATTAAAGGAAAGCGCCTTGTTTTGGTGGGGAAATTTGGAAAAACAACTACACCTCACAATGGATAATGTCACTTGGGAATTGTTCGAGGAAAGATTCCGCGCTAAGTGTTTACCTCCATATTTTCAATAACAACAAGACGGGACCTTTCATACATTAATCCAAAGTAATAAAATAATGGAGGAATATGAAATAAGGTTTATGGAGCTTGTGAAATACATTCATTACTTAGATTATGATGAACGTCAAATTGAACGCTTCATATATGGGTTAAACCCTCGCATCAGGGCCTTGGTTAGGATGTGGAAGCCATCATCAATAGCCGAGGCAATGGAATGTGGCCGTTATGCAGAAGAGCATCTAGGAATAAAAAGGGATGTCGGGCCAACAAAATCTCTACAACTAGGGTTTCCAGGAAAGACTCCCTAAAACTTCTTCAGGGGAAGTAGCTCAAGAATATCGCCTTATGGTAATAGATTTCCCCCAAGATGAGTAGGAGAAAGAGCTCCCACGACAGTTAATACTATAGCCGTTGAGTCATCAAACACGAGTCCATGTAAATCTCGTGAAACTGCTAATAGAGGAAGAAATGCAAAGGGAAGTGGCACAAGAGGACGAAGCTCTTTATCTAGAAACTCACAATATGATTTAGGAGGACCGACCCAGGTTAATTGTTGGGGATGTGGAGGACCGCATTTTCAACGTGATTGTCCAGAAGCTTCATCAAGTATATTGCATAGAGTAGGAAAAGAACCAGCACCAAATACCCAAGGCAATCATAGAATCCATGCAGTAGTCGACAATAATCAAGCAGCACATCAATCCACTGTAGTGGAATCCTCAAGTATTATTAATGGTATAAAACTCAAAATCTTATTTGATACTGGTGCCGCAAATAGTTTCATTTCGTCATATGCATTAAATAAATGTGGGTTGGTAGCTCGCAAGCAAAATGATTCCAGACAGGTAGAAATGGCCTCAAGAGAACTCCAATCCGTAGACTTAAGTGTGGAGGAATGCAAAATTGATCTAGGGGTCTGTTCGACTAAATTAAAAGTTTATGTCATAGCCCTAGGAACGTATGACCTCGTCATAGGTATGGATTGTTTAAAAGCTCATCAAGCTTGGGTAGACTGTTATGGGAAAAGAATTCTCGGTATAAATGATAAAGGAGAGTCAATCCAAATTTAAGGTATCAAGGGAAAAGTATCTTTACGCTACATATCAACAATGCAAATGAAGCGTTGCTTAAGGAAAGGTTGTCAGACATATGTAGTTCAAGAAGTAAGCAAGGAAAAAGGACCATCCTTAGAACAATATCTAGTGTTAGGTGAATTTCCGGATGAATTTTCAAAGGAACTACCAGGATTACCCCCCGAAAGAGAGATAGATCTCACAATAGAATTGAAACCTGGTACATAACCAATCTTTAAAATACCTTATAGAATGACAACACCAGAACTTCAAGAATTGCAAATTCAATTGAAGAAACTATTGGATATAGGAAACATATGGCCCACCATTTCACCTTGGGGTGCTCCTGTAATTTTTGTCAAGAAGAAAGATGGTTCCTTACGATTATGCATAGACTACCGATACTTGAATCGAGCTACAGTAAATAATCGGTATCCAATGCCTCTTATTGATGACCTCTTCGACCAAATGAAAGGAGCTGCTGTCATTTCAAGATCTACGATAAGGCTATCATCAGCTAAGGATTATGGAAAGCGATATTTCTAAGACTGCATTCCAAACACGCTTTGGGCATTATGAATTCACTGTGGTACCATTTGGGTTTATTAATGCACCAACAATATTCATGAACCTTATGAATAATGTCTTCCGTAAATATTTTGATCAATTTGTACAAGTTTTCTTAGATGATATTATCATCTACTCCAAGAATGAGAAAGAGCATGAAGACCATTTACGGATAGTATTATCTTGCCTCAGAAAACACCAGTTATATGGAAAGTTATCCAAGTGTTTTTTTTTAGGAAAAGATTCATTACTTAGGTCATATGATATCTGGTGAAGGAATCTCAATAGATCCTGAGAAGGTAAAGGCAATCATGGAATGGCCAATATCGAAAAATGCACATAAAGTGTGAAATTTTATGGGTCTAGCTAGTTACTACCAAACATTTGTGGAAGGATTCTCCAAAATTGCAAAGCCAATTACAATTCTCCAACATAAAGGTGTTAAGTATGAATGGACTGAGGAATGTAATAAAGCATTCCCTAAACTTAAAAGATTGCTGACCAGTGCACCAATCTTACGAGTCCCTGATATGGACAAAGATTTGGCTGTATGTACTGATGCATCCAAGCAAGGATTAGGTACAGTATTAATGCAAGATAAAAGAGTAATAGCGTATGCCTAAAGAAAGTTAAAGCCTCATGAAGAACTCTATGCCACTCACGATTTAGAGTTAGCCGCTGTAATACTAGCTTTAAAGATATGGAGATAGTATCTTGTAGGACGAAGCTTTATGCTCAAAAGCGATCAGCAAAGTCTACAGTATTTGTTTACTCAAAGAGACTTGAATGCTAGACAAAGACGATGGAGTGAATTCCTAAGTGAGTAGGACTTTGGAATATCATACATTAAAGGAAAAGAGAACGTAGTGGAAGATGCTTTAAGTAGGAGACCTCGAATATTTTCCCTCATACCTATCAAAGTAGACTTAAGGCAACGAGTACTAGAACATCTCATAAGAGATAGCTGGTATTTAAAGGTAAGATCTAGTCTTGATAGTAAAAAGTCAAAAGAACCTAAGTTTGAGGGGTATGAACTAGAAGATGATGGAATCTTGCGATTTCATGGAAAGATGTATATTCCTAATAATGGGGATCTCCGAGACACCATCCTTAAGGAAGTCCACAAAGCAGTGTATTATGCACATCCTGGGGTTAAGAAAATGTATACTGATACCAAGAAACTCTTCTTCTGGCCAGGCATGAAACGCAATATTGTTCAATTCATTGCAAAATGTCTTGAATGTCAGCAAGTGAAAATTGATCATTGTCACCCAACAGGTTTCTTGCAACCTCATCACATTCCTATGACCAAATGGAAGATAATTTCTATGGATTTTATCGTCGGACTACCTCTCACTCCACAAAGGCACAATGCCATTTTGGTTGTGGTGGGTAAATTAACGAAAAACGCCAATTTCATTCTCGTAATAGATACTTACGAAGTTGCTGGCGTAGCTCAAGTATTCATAAATGAAATTATCAGATTTCATGGAGTACCTAAGAAGATCATATCAGATAGAGACTCATGATTCACTTCAAGATTTTTGGACTTGCATGCAATCAGCGTTAGAAACTCAACTAAATTTGAGTACAACTTATCATCCTGAGACTGGGAAAAGTACTTATCTTTAGTTGAATTTGCACACAATAACAGTTACCACAGTTCAATCAGAATGCCTCCATTTGAAGTATTATACGGCAGACCTTGCAGAACATCGTTAAGTTGGGATAGGTTAGAAGATTGAATGATAGTAGGCCCAGAATTAATCGAAGAGATGGAGGAACAGATAAAACAAATTAGACATCGGTTAAAAGAAGCACAGGATAGACAAAAGAGTTATGATGATGCCCACAAAACTTATAGGAAGTATGAAGTAGGGGATCATATATTCGTCTGCATCAAACTAAATAAAAGCACTATTCGATTTGGAAAATGGACAAATTTGTTACCCCGATTTATTGGACCATTTAAAGTCATGGAAAAAGTTAGACTTGTCACCTATCATCTTGCACTGCCACCTCACTTGCATAAATTTCATAATGTATTTCATATATCTATATTAAGGCATTACATAGTTGACAAATTTCATAACCTTTAATGGAAGGAATTGCTGGTATCGGACGAGGGAATCATTTCGGTTGAACCATTACGTATACTGCAACGTAGGGTTCGACAGCTCGGGAGTTGTCTGGTAGATCAAGTTAAGGTCTAGTGGGACAAGTATAGCCCTGGATCGGCTACTTGGGAAGATACATAAATCATACGTAAAAAATAACCCAACTTGTGTCAATTTTGAAGAACTTTAAGCCATATTTTGTATATATTTACTTTACTTTAAATCAGATACTCAAAACCATTTTTAGAAGGATCACATATAAACGTGAATTTTTATGTTACTGAAATATGATATATGTTGTTTGCTTAATTCCACTGGTATGTGGATACCAAAATGAAATATGTTATTTAAATTAACCTTACTGAATTATGAATACCAAGATGAAGTTCAATATTTGATTAACCTTGCTATAAAATCTAAATCATGAATTATGATATGAATTAAGATATCTATAAATTTTGTTTCATTTATGCATTATCGATATGATCAATGAGATAGAATTAAAAGAATGATTACAATTTCAATATGAAAGCCAATAACATGAACATGACATGAGCAGGTATGTTATACTGTAGATAGCAACATGTATGAGCTATACAGAAATTGTTTATTTTATAAATATTGATGCATATGTTATAATATATGGACAAGTGTTTACGTTGCAGGTTACCAAAATGACCACGTGATGACAAAAACTTCAGTACAATTAATGCTCAATAAGGTTCCATGGTAGAACGTTGACCCTGGTCCCACTAGGATGGGTGGAGGTATTACCCACCGTTTATCCTCCAAAACCTGGAGTCATGGGAGGACTATGCAAATCATGTTCACCTAGACGTGTGATGATGACTACCAGATGCCTACTGAGCAATCGGGTTGATATAATCAACGTGATACCCTTGAGAGCGTATAAATGGTTAGTCAGTATAGCTAACGCAATGGCACACTCTAGTAGAGGACGGATATAATGGAAGCGGAAGAGATTAGGAAGGATAGGATGATTCTAGAATAGCGTGGGAACCCAACCGGGGCAAAACATGAATATTATAGTTGTAAAATCTTAAAATATTCAAGAAAACAAATTTTAAGTACCCATATAAAACAAATTCAATCTTGAAATACAAAGACTTATATGCTCATACTAATCATTACTATATTTTGGAAACCCTAACTTTGGAACGAAGTTTTTGGAAGGAGGGATGTATGTAATGACTCACCTATAACTATAAATAAAATACGGATATCAGCATACATATGAGACCTTCATACGATAGCTACGTATGCATGGACCCGCATGTATCGCACTATATATACGCTGGTTACTACAGGAGAAGATATAAATTAAGGTAATGAATTAATACCTCACCTGAATATCATATATATGATCAATCCTTAAACTAATTTTAATTTACAAATTAAATTTAAAAATTAAAATTAATAAAATAATAATAATAATAATTAATTAAAACTATAAATTAAATAAATCAAATTAATTTATTAAAATAATAAATAAACTTTTACCAAATCAAATCTCCATATTCGAATAAAATCAACAAAATTAAATAAGATTTGATTTTATAAGTTACACGTAACAAAACAATGACATAGAGATGGCAGAAGGCGGTGGACGAGGAATTAAAAGGAGGAAGGAAATCTTGAGGAGGGGGGGAAACAAACGGAATTTTTTTTTAACACAGAGATACATACACTCTTGAGTCTTGATTGTATTGGAGTTTTTGGGCATGGGGGATCAGATTGCTTCAATTGGGAAGCATTCTGAGACTGGGTACCCAGGTTGTACCCAGTTCGGCAGGGTGGTTTTGGCCGTTTTGATAACGTAGCCGGAACAAGAATTGCAGCAAAACAATTTGCAGTAGAGTAGATAGGTTAGTATTCATTAGATAAATTATTTAAATTCTGTATTTAAATTACATATTCTGGTTTTTGAATTTAGGGCTCTTACATGTCACATTTGAGAGGGAACTATAGTACAGATGCAACAATGGTAGTGGCAGTGTTATGGGTAGCAGTATAGTTACAGCAGGAGCACAATGTTGGTGGCAACAATAGTGTAGAAAGGAGGTGTTTTAGAAACAGAGCCACATGCAGGGGGGCATTGTTGCTAGAGCACTTTCCTCGCTAAGAGAGAGTGTTAGTTTTTGGTAGCATCGGAAGTGTTCTAGCCTTGAAAATTGGTGGAGAGATTAAGGCACATGAGTTCTAAAGAACCCAGAGGCCGTTTGGTTAAATTCTACCCGTATTGTATTTTATTAAAATAATTAATATTTTTAATGGAGTTCCTAAGTCTAAATTTAGGAAAATTAAAATATTAATGGGTAATCAAAATATGGGTGAGAATGATCTAGAAGGCGGATCGAGTCATGTTTTAATCTTAGCCGTTGATTAGAGACTTAATCTTGGCCATTGAGGATTCAACAGGAAAAGTATAAAATGGAGGCTTGGGGTTCATTTGGAACCACACAGAGAGAGAGAGAGAGATAGAATTGATCTGGAGTTCGATTTGGGGCTAGGAAGTTGAGAAATTCGAACTAAGTGATCATTCAACAATAGAGGGTTAGTGATAATCTGGGAGGACTTTCTGGAGAATACTGACAGAGAGGCGGAGAGAGCTTGCAGAGAGGCAACACAGAAGCTGGGAGAGATGGCATAGAAAATTACCTGTCACGCAGAATGCAAAACTGTCGAAACTGTCGGGAACTGCCGGAACAGGTGGGAGAGCTGACGCGAGGTAGCGCAGTAGCTGGGAGAGTTGACGCAAAAATGTTGCCTGTCATGTAGAAGCCAAAACTACCGAGAACAACCGAACTATCGGAATAGCTGGGTTAGCTGACGTAGAGGGCAGAAAAGGTGACACAGAGCTAGCGAAAAATAGCCAGGGTTAGCCAGTCTTTTGCCGGATCAATTGGAATTATGTCGGGTGAAGCGAGGTAAAACTCACTCAAATTTTCCGCCAATATTTTTTCTGTAAAGGATTGCTAGATGAACATCTTAGATTTGCTTTCAAATATTTCTCCTGCATAATAATAAACCCTCAGAACTGCTGCATCGGTTTGCTTGCATCGGGTTTTTCCAGGGACTATTGTGTCCAAATATAAGTGTGTCCTATGTATCTTGTTCTTTGCTATGTTTTTTGTTTCACGAGATCAAATATTTAATTAATGTAGGCTACAAAAGTAATTTGCTTTAATATTCAGAAGAATAACTTGATTAATGTAATTTAAAAATCAAGTAGGTGAAGTAGATTAAAATTTGCTGCAGTAGGGGTTCCTTCGAGTAGTTGGAATTTCCATAGTGTAGGAGGCCTTTGATCATTTGAGGAATTCCTTTTGGCCACTGATTGTTATTATTACTGTTTTGGGGAGGCATACTTTGTATTTGCATCCTGGTATTCCTTTCCATTTGTATTAACTGATTATGCATTTCACTTATCTGTTTGGCATGTTTAATTTCCATATCCCTAACCAGTTTGGTTAATTCTTTGACTGTTTTTGACTCTTCTTTGATTTTGATTGGAGCTCTTTCGTAACTAGGGATCTCAAAATTACCTGAAACCTTTTTATCTTTTTCTAACTCTTCCGATGTGTTTTAGGCAACAACTAAAGTGGCAGAGTGAGCCCACCTTATCTCATATTGAACTTGTACATGGTAAGCCTCAAGATATGTTTCCAAGACAGTTTTGTGAGGAGGATTGTAATCCTGAGTTATGTTATTAATTTGTTGAACCTATGGTTAAATTCTACCACTATCTCGTTTTCTTTCTTCTTGATGGTATTGAATTATTTTACCATGTACTTCCCTTCCCTCTTATCTCCGCATTTGTCTCGAAAATCATCAAGGAGGGTCCTTAGAGAATCGAAAGCATTATCAGCCTTGTCATGAAACCAGTCAATTGCATTACCCTCCAATGATAAGACAAATAGTTTCATCTTGACATCATAATTATATTCTATAGAATTAGCATATCTATGGAGGAACAAAATAACCCTTTTCATATGTTCTTCAGCGTTGATAGCATTATTCCCCTCAAAGATTGGCAATCTGTTCATAGTTGACTTATTTGGAAAATCTTGCAAATACACCTGGATGTTGGTGAAATTGCAAGGAGTCAAGGGCCATAGTAGTCACCCATGATGTTTTGATTCAGAGGATTGATGAAAAGCAAATGGAGATCAAGGAGAGCTTTCTGCCTCAGAAAATTAAAATGATCTCTAGAGTGTAACTTGTTTAATCAAGCTCTTAGAACCTTTTTAGCATTGGCATCAGAGTTAACCAGGCTACCGGGATTCCTTCTAGAGTATGTTCTAGTGAAGGGATGAATAAGTGGAGTCACCACCCAAATAAGAAACCAACCAAAATGCACAGGTGCTAAATGTGAGAATGAACAAGATGAGAGGATTAGTGAGAGAGAGAAAAAATGATAAAGTGATGAGAAGATGAAAAATGATGAGAGAAAGGTGCCAAAAATTTTGTGGCATTGATGGAATAATGAATGAAGGATGAAAGATTTACAAGATTATGGAGATTGTCATAAAGCCAAGATCCAATAAATTGGTCCTTGGCAATGGTGCCAAAAAATGTTGTACCTCGGATTGTACAAGCACCGTGACAATGCTCAGGACGGGGGCTATCACTCTGATCTCCACCCACTCTGTTCTAGCTGACTCCCAACAACAGACTATGGGGGGTAGTCCCTATCGAATGAGATGAAAGAAAACATGTTGGAAATCAACTTGTTTGGGAGACACGGATGAGTGGCCTAGCCAATTGGTTAAATTCGAGCAAGATTATTGATTAGATTAAATTTTAACGTATGAGACCAGTGCCTTAACGCAGTCACAAATTCTTGCTTATAGTAAAATGGAACCAAATGACTGGATGGACACGTGCTTCTTAAGATGATTAACTAACCTGGATGATATGCAAACTTATGACCTATGTGTGATGCATAAATCTTGGTTATTTTTAGTTAAATGCCTAATCTAGATGTAACCTTCCTTTAACTATTTTGAAGCTGGGCTCCAAGGTAGATTGTGGGAAGGAGGCCAACAGAAAGCAAGCTAGGGCCTAATTAACAATACCTTTTTTTGTGCTCTTATCACTCGATGCCTCCAGTGCTGCAAAGACTATGGCTCTGATGACTGCAAAGTCGCCGTGTTAACCACCGAAGAGTTGCTGAGACCCCTCAAGATAAGTGAGAAGGGTTGTCCTATCTCTCTATCAACCTAGCTTATGCTAAGAGGTAAATTATTAATGCAATCTAAATCTAATATGCTTATGCAATAGATTATGGGTGAGATTATCTTGAATTAAGATTGCTTAAGTTATTTAAGTACTTATTGAGAATTTGTCTTAAGGAAAGAGTACTTAACAATGTTGTGATACAATCTTAAACAAGGTAAGCATTAATAGATACAAGTGTAAAATTCAACAATACTCCACAAGATACTAAGTAGGCCATTTATCCACCAATGAGTATTAACACAAGTTATTATGCCAATCGACAAGATCAATGTCAGATTCTGAGTGTAAAGATAGACAACCTTTTAGGCAAATATGCAGTGTTCCACGGGGATGCGTCCCCCAAGGTTGAGTGCACGCACCCCTCACACCCCACGCACCTGAGACGGGGGGGACGTCTGGGGAAACATTTCCCCACGTCCCCCTTTTGGGGAGACGTGGGGAGATGCAAGGGGGGGCGTTTCCCTAATGTGGGGGATGCAACTCCCCAAAAGGGGGACGTCTGGGCGTCCCCCCTCAAAACGGGCTATGCGTCCCCCCTTAAATTTGCTTATAAACAATGATTTATGACAGGGGAAACCTAGTTTTTGATCATATTGCCCTACTAATGCTATGCAATTCATAGTAATGTTAAATTCTTAAAGTAAAAGTGAGATTTTCCTTTATCTTTCATTTTCATCCTTTTACTTAAATTTTTAACATTACCATGAAATGACTCAGAATGTTTGAGAGTGGTTCCAACCTCATTAGATTTCATTTGGAGAAAGTAGAATTTTAGATCTCACTCAAAATCTAGCAGACCTAACAGTTTTTCAAGAATTCAGGATTCGATGGATTGCAATGTTTCCATTGCATTTTGTCATGTACAAAGGTATGGAATTAATATTTAATCAAGAGCACCAAGCCCTCTCTGTACTTTAGAGTGACTTTTAGACTCATCACTCCACTGGTTTTGAGTTTAGTTATATCAGTTTCCTATTCTAGTCTTTAGATTTTAGTATCTATTATAGCGTATTCTGCTTAGTACTAATTAGATTCTAGAATGATGAATGATGATTTTTAATTTTAAATCAATTTAGAATCTAGAATGATGAACGATGAATTTAATTCTTAAATCAATGTAGATTCTAGAATGGTGAATAATGAATGATGAATATGTATCAGAGTATTTCATTATTGAATCTTGTGGTCTATGGATGAATCATGTACGTATTAATAAGGATGATGAGTACGGATCAATATATTTCATTACTTAATTCAATTATGCATGTATCATTGTATTTATGATTTCATTATTGAATATGAATTTGAAATATATATATAATATATATATATATATATATATATATATTACAAAATTATATACCCTGACATCCCTCGGTCCCCCCTAAATTTCCTAAAATTGAGTGTACTCCCACACGTCCCCCTTGTGCATCTCCCCGCACCCCGCATCTCCCCGTCTCGGAGACTTGGTGGAACATTGGAAATATGAGATAAGTCAAATTCAGATTTATGACAGTTTATATCAGAAATAATACTCAGAAATTCAGAGCTTATCAATATTATGATGGCAATGCATAAACCACTTCAAATGATGAAACTTGCCCAACACATAAAACACAAAAATTCTCATGATCAGCAAATGTAAATTAACTTATTTAGCCCACGTTATAATGATGTATTATGTGAAATTTTAGGTCTGATTTGTTAGTTTATAGTAGTAAAAAACCACAGATCAACAAGTTAAAGATGCCAAAAGTAACTGGTCAATGTGCCCAAAAATAGTAAAAACACACTAGAATTCAAAAATTTCAATTTTTAGGGCTTTTAGGATGTGTGATTCAGAAATTTCAAAACTGATAAATTTATTACAATAGTAAATGAGTGACAGATCAGCAAGCTAAAAACACTAAAGGTGATGCCCAAATGTCTAAAAATAGTAAGTTTTTGCCGGAAACTAAAAATTCAAATTTTTTGATCCTTATCGAGTGTATGCTTCATAAATATTTCAGACTTGAATTTCACAGTTATGCAGTAAATTCTTGCAAGCTAAAACATTAGATCTAGGTCAAATTAGAGATGCCCAAGTGGCCAAAACTTGTGAAATTTAGATTTTGCAATTCTAGTCAATTTTGACCATTTAGAACACTGTTGATAATATTGGCGATATATCGGCGATATTCGAAAATATCGCGATATTTTCGGCAAAACGATATATCGCCGAGAAAATATCGCGATATTTTCTGTTTTGAAAATATCGGCAAATATCGGCAAATATCGGAAAATATCGGAAAATATCGGCAAAATATCGCGATATTTTGAAAATATCGGCAAAATATCGGCTATATTTAAAAATTTAAAAAAATTATTTTTTATGCTTGCCGATATTTTGCAGATATTTTCGCCGATATTGCCGATAAGATATTTTCTGGACCCTCGCCGATATTTTCCCGATACCGATATTATCAACACTGATTTAGAATATGATTTTAAGACATAGATATTAATGATTTGATTGTTGTAATGAAATTGAAGCAAAACAAGGGTTTAAAGGTCAAACCCTAGGCCCAAGACCTTGAAGATCCCACTGTCGAAAATCATTGAAACTTTGAAATTACATTGCCGCTTGCAAAATATGAATTTTGAGACCTTAAGCCTGGAAAACAGCGAAGTATTTAGCCTTAAAACTTGAGATTAGGGTTTCAGGTCAATTTAGAGCAAAAGAGACCAAGAAAATGGAGAACAAGACTAAGGGAAGCGAATATGCGAGGATAAAATGGCTAGGATGGTAGATTGGGGCCCAAGGATGAAGAATAATTCCACAAGAGCCCAACACTATGCCTAATAAAGCTAGCATTGGGGGTATGGAGGGATACAGGCCTATGGAAAAGCCTATGGCTTAGGGCCTAAAAGCCACAAAAGGAAGGGTCATGTAACGAATAAAATATATAAATAATATAAATATAATGTAAAAGATAATAATCATAAATAATAGTAGTTAAGCTAGTAATTAGGTTGAAGAGGTATGTCTAATAGGGCATGACTCTTCATGAAGAGATGCTTGGTATATAAGCAAGCCTCTCGTTCTCATTTGTAAATCATTCATTCTTATTCATTTTATTTAATATAATTTTTATGTCCTAAATGGATATCTTGACATTCCAAGTCTTTTGGAGTAATTAATCTGTAGAAGGAACTTTGTTCCCTTCATTTGGTATCGGAGCAGTTCGGTCCTCTAGGTTGCTTAACCGATGCACAGAGCTCATTCTCCGATCCAAGTCTTTGGCTATTGACTCTTCGTCAAGTTTATTATTGTTGCAGTTCAAGCGTTTTGCGAAATATTTGGGAGTTTCTCCTTTTCTCCATTTTTCTAGGCCTTTGGCCAAAAAAAAAAAAAACCAAAAAGAAAATATAAGTAAATAAATTAAAAAAAGAAGAAAAAAAAAAGTAAAATAAAAAACAAAACGGATACAAAATCTCATACCAAGTATATTTAAAACTTTTTACATGGAGAAACCCGTGGTTTTAAAAACAACACATGGTAATTGCCCATGGTATTTTAAAAAGTTAAGAAAAAACAAAAAACAGAAGGAATACGTTTTACTTTTTACGTGGAGAACATTTTAACGGAGGTTTTAAAAACAACCCATGGTATTTTAACATCGTGACCGTGTCATATGAAAAGACGTGACCTTTATATTTATTAAGTGGGGTGACATTAAAAAGTTATCAAGGGAGTAATTAAGTATATAAAAAATGGACCAATTTATTATTTAAAAAAAAAGTGAAAATATTATTATTTTAAGATAATAAAGTTATTTTGAAAAGGAGTCTTAATATAAAGAAATACATACATACATAGAGGGCAACAATATAAAGGAGTATTTTTTAATAAAAGGGTATTCAAGTTTTAACAATCCACATTAAAGGAGAATATTTGAAAAATATATATAGAAGAAATAAGTGATAGTTTATAATAAAATTAGCTCCAGGTGACCTATTGTTTATGTAAAAACATCAAGGCAAAAATGGAGACTAGTAATGAAAGGTTTCCTGAAACCTTTAGTACACATGTTTACATACTATTTAAAATCAAAGGATCACTCGCAAGAAGAGACATCATAATCTCTATCAGTCCTACTGAAAGAAGTAATTATGCTAGTCCTAAATGTGCTAATCAATTGGTGATTCCTGAATTAAATATAGTTGAAACAAATATTTTTGACAAACAATACGATATAAGCAATCTACACCTAAATATTGGAGATTATACTTTTACCTCACAATTCACCGTGCAAACCTTATCTCTTAACGATAGTGATATTGTTTTGGGCTTACCCTGGATGGAAACTCTAGGTTCCTTTATTCTAAATACAAAGAAGAAGTTTTTAACATTTTTTTACAAGAAGAAGAAAATAACGCTCCAAGATTTTACACTAAAACCAAATTCAGTAACACCCGAAGATATCTCAGATCTTTCAAAAGTAATGTCTCAAGAAAGTAAAAAGGTATTACAAAATATGCAAAAAGAAATTGACAAAATCAATGTTGACAAAAATGAAGAAGTTTCTCGACTTAAAAACCATAGTGAAAAATTGTTGACGCAAATTAAGAAGCTTAAGAAGAATAAGAAGTCATTAGAAAGCCAGGTACAACAACTTATCAAGAAGGAAGCATTAATTGTAGGAATTCAAGTTGATGACAAAACAACAAATACCGATTCAGTGAATGTCACAACTTGGGAAGAAGACAAGCAAGTTGAAGAAAAGACGCGCTTGGATGTTGTAATTCAAACAATGAACATCCTTAGTGAATGTTTCATAACCAACTCAACAACATATTTGCCAGAAGAAAATATAAAAATTGTCGCATGCCCAGTAAGGAAAAATCAAACAAAAAAAGTTCCATATTGGCATCCGAATCATGAGAACAGACAAATCAACCATGCTACATATTTGAACCAGTCAGAACTGAAACAACAAACTGATGTTCCAGAGAAGAGTAATGTAACCTCAACCCAATGCTACGAGGACAAGTCGTTACAAAATTCCAGTGATCAGAATGCTATACAGAAGATTAATCTCGGATGGTCTGATCCCTTCTCAGTGCGACAATTTTGTTTGTCATTTAGAAGATCATATCAGCTTGTATCGACGAAGATGACTGTTCCAAGACAGAAAGACGTTCGGAGCTGAAAAAGAGATCAAACCTTTTTCATCGACAAGCTTTGAGGACGAAGCTTTTTGAGGAAGGAGGCAATGTAACGAATAAAATATATAAATAATATATATAATGTAAAAGATAATAATCATAAATAATAGTTAGTTAAGCTAGTAATTAGGTTGAAGAGGCATGTCTAATAGGACATGACTCTCATGAAGAAAACACTTGCTTGGTATATAAGCAAGCCTCTCGTTCTCATTTGTAAATCATTCATTCTTATTCATTTTATTTAATATAATATTTATGTCCTAAATGGATATCTTGACATTCCAAGTCTTTTGGAGTAATTAATTTGTTGAAGGAACTTTGTTCGCTTCAGGTCACAAGCCCTTAGAGGGTTGCGGCTTAGGGAAAGAGGAGAGGAGGTCGAGAGATGAGGGCTGAGGGGACAAAGGAGGGTCGAGGAGGCCTCATAGAGGACGATAGAGGGCTGAAAAGGGAGCCACAAGGCTTCTAGGGCTTGTGGCTAGGGTAAGGAAGGGAAGCTGCAAACCCTAAGGGTTGTGGCTAACCCGGAGAGGGCTAGAAACCAAGTTGTTGGAGGGAGAAAGGCTGACGATGAGACCTAAGAAGGAAAAATCGGGGCTAGGAGCCCTAAAAAGCTTGAAACCCTTGCTCCAATTTTCTATTATGTTTCAGGTCTTTGATTTTCTGAAAATTCTTTCGTGGAAACCCTGCAAAAAATTCCAAGAAATTAGATATTAGCCTCAAGGGCCTAGATCTAGCTCTTCTTCCACTTGACTACTTGATCTAACCTGCAAAAATTAAATTTACACCATCAAAACCCCAATATATACAAAATGAATCTAAAAACCCCAACCCAAGTTAGAAAAAATAATTTACAATTTACATTACAAAAGTTATTTACAAAATATACATGGGTTTTTAAAAGAGATTTTGAGAAAATATTTTTTATGAATTTTTTTCGTTGAAAGAATGGTTAAAACCACTGTTGATAATATCAGCGATATTTGAAAATATCGCGATATTTTCGGCAAAACGATATATCGCCGAGAAAATATCGCGATATTTTCAAAATATCGGCAAATATCGGAAAATATCGCGATATTTTGAAAATATTGGCAAAATATCGGCTATATTTAAAAATTTGAAAAAATTATTTTTTATGCTTGCTGATATTTGCCGATATTTTCACCGATATTGCCGATAAGATATTTTCTGGACCCTCGCCGATATTGCCGATAAGATATTTTTTGGACCCTCGCCGATATTTTCCCGATACCGATATTATCAACACTGGTTAAAACGCTTCAACAAAATTAATGCTCACTATAGCCCAAGTGAAGATTCAATCTACCATATAAAACCTAGAGATCCAAGCAAAGTAACCTTTGCCCACAGTCTGTGAACTTGGAGACCAAGGATTCAGTACCTTCACACACTATGTATTATTATCTCAAAATAACAATATAAAACACCACATAGGATGCCTGTAGTCAACACATACCACAGATCAGTGACAAGAACACCTCAAGTTGCACCCCAAAATCTTTTATTATAGTAGAAAAATAGTTCTCAATGGGACAATAGTTTACAAAATGCTTCAGCAACAAAGCCAGAGATCAAGATGACTAGAGACTCAACTAACTCTCTAATTTATAGATAAATCCTCCAAATAGAAAAATAATGGCTAGTTCCTTTGATCCTTGTCAAAATAATATTGGCCGTTGATAACACTTCAAGATCTTTTAATCTTGGCCCTTGATTTTTTATTTTTGAGAAATTTTCAAATTTATTATTTAATTCCATTTTAATTAGCTCAAAATGAATTATTTTGAGCTAAAAAAATTGACTTTGATTTAACCACCAAGGTCAAAGGGTCCAAATTTTCTTGAAAAATACAATATCCCTTGTTAGAGGACTCTTAAAAATTGATTCTTTTAAGATCCATGAATTTTTCCATTTGGAGAATTTATTTTCTTAAGACAATTTAACTTGACTCTAATTAATTAATTTTCTGGCTTAAGATTTTATTTTATTTTGCCAAAATAATTAATTGATTTACACATGAGGGGATTTAATTATTTATCCAACCCTCTAATACATATGATCTTTCATTTACAAGACTTAAAAAGGAAATACACATTTACCTTAGACCCTCAAGACACATAACCCATTTATGACTCAATATGATCTTATAAACCAAGTGTTTTGTAATAAAATAATTAAGCCAAATAGCTTAAATTATACCCAAACCACTTTTACATCAGATTAGACTAAAACACTAGGACTCATCTAATAAATCGACAATAAATTTCACCTTAGCTTTGGGGGTTTAAGCTGGAGAGAAAAAATTCTTCTTATTAGCCGTGTCGAAAAACACAGGTAATCAGTGAGGTTAAAAAATATCGTAGGATGGAATTTATCATCAAATTATAGGCTTAACTAGGTTGTTACATAAACTAAAGGTTTTAGTAAGACCATTTACAATATATAACTTGCAGAATGGGATGACTATGACACATGGACTGTTGATATGTGATCCGATCCCTGTTGAAAAAATTGGCAGTTCCACTTCCTTGGAACTTTGGCAATTTGAGTGCAACAGAGCCAATATGTACTATGGTAAGGAAGCTTTGTTTTCCATGTAAGACATGCACGTAATCCCATACCATGTTTTAGTGGGTCCGGATTACACATAATGCTTTCACTGTCGTAGCTTGAATTGTCCATATCTCCCTTGTACTCACCATTATGAAAAGGTTAGGAATTGATTCTATCGGCAAAGTAAGACATGAAGTGGTATTAATTCAATATGAAATTGGGTAAATTCATATGTTAGTGGCATTCTTTCAAGATTACAATTTTTAATCTGTAACCTAGCTATTTTCTTCATTTTGCAGTTCAAAAATATTTGCTTTGGTAAAAAAAGTCTTGGAAAACAATGCCTTCCATCTTTTAAATTTACAATTCAAGCTTCTGACACAAGTGGTACCTTGATCTCCACACCTACAGATCCATCTCCACCAGCCACTGAGAAGCGAGTGAGTCACAAACAAACTATTTGCTCTTCATTTTTTGGATTTAATATTTATATAATATCAAGGCTAAAGTAGTGGTAGCGTTATTGTGTTTATGCAGGACAGTCATGTGCGAGTTGTGAATATCACAAATGATACGTTGAGTTTGAGAGCTTGCAGTTATGAGAGACTAAAATTTGAGGTGATCATCAGCCTGATAGATTTTGATACTTGGGAATATCATTGTTTTATATGAATTAGAAGTAGAGGAAGAATATATCAAAATGATTGCTAGAGCCTACTCATGGACATTTGGCTGATTATAACCCTGCTTCTAACAACTAGTAGAATTCGTGAAGCTTGTATTTTCCCCAGAATTTATTTTATTTTGGATTTCTTTTTCTGCATAGATGTCTTTTCATGGATTCCATTCTTATTTCATTAAATTTTCATGGACATAGCAATTATCTTTCACTTCACTTGAAAACATATTATCCCATTTCTGTCATGTGTGGACAAGATGAAGTATCCATGCTTTGAGCTTGGACATTTTAATTTTTTGCCTGATAACACCCCTGCTCTAGCACTGAATAAAACTCATAAGGCTTGCATTCTCTTCTATACATATAGTTTTTTTTAGGTGTTATTTTCTCTAAGCTCTCTTTCCTCGAGATGCAGTTATCCACACTTGCAGTAGAATAAACTTGAATAACAGATAGGATTAGTATATCTCACAGGATAATATTCGACTTTCCCATCTTAAAAGTTTGGGTGTTGATTTGTATTATCAATGTTTCAAGACTTGCCAAAAGACTAGCCTCCTTATACCTGCAAAACTTTGATTTTTTAACAAGAGGATATATGTATATGTATATAGGTCATTAGGCAGTTCAACTCTACTCACTATATATACGAAGTAAAATTCCTGAATCTTTTTGAACATATATGAGGGACTGGTTGGAACATTAGTGGAATAAAATTCTTGTTCAGAAATAAATGTAGAAAATACTTCAGCCTTTAGCAATTACAAGAATCAAATATGAACATAAGCATCCAAAAGCACTAAATGTAGAGATGTTGAAGCAAAACTGTGGTTGAAATAAATGAAAGCCTAATGCAAACAAAAGAATCAAATCAGACGGTGCACATCAAATAAGCTGTTTGTATTTTGTATATCGACTTTAATCCATTTAATGAAAGAAGGGAACATAAGCATCCAAAAGCACTAAATTTAGAGATGTTGACGCAAAAATGTGGTAGAAATAAATGAGGAAATCCTAATGCAAACAAAAGAATCAAATCAGAGCTCAGATGGAAGAAGGGATTGTTGCTGCACAATCTAGCAGACTCTGTCCAAAGCCCCACTAAGTGGAACTAGACCTTATGGCAGCAAGAGAAAGGGTTGCCACTGTCACCTTAGCAACTTTTCTCCTGCTCTTTAGTGATATTTGACTACAAGGGAGGATTCCCTAGATCACCTAAAGGATAATCAATTGCTGCAGCTTAAGGTAATGCATAAGAGGTCTATAAGATGGGATAGAGTACCAAAAAAATTAAAAATCCTAGAAAGGCCTAGATATCTATACCAAGGTTCAAGTACTCTACACCTAGGTATTAGATCAAAGATATGGTTCTAATAAGTTAGGGTTTGATTAATTTGCAGTGAAAGGGTGTGTTTCCGCAAAACCTAGCAGGGCTTGTAGAGGGGTACCCTACAAAGCAAGCGCTAGACCAAGTGACAACAATAAGGTAATGGCCCATTGTCACCATAGCCACTACCCCTTTCTCTTTATGGATTTTCACCAATGGGAGGAGTCTCAGTATCATGGTCACCTACAATAGATATTCTAGGCATAGAAGTTCAAAGTGACACAATAGGCTCCCAAAGGATAACTCGACATATGTACAAGGCGCAAACAATGATGAAGAGGCACTTCAAATCCTTTAGAGAGGCAAATCTAGGGCATGCTAGACCTTGGGTTTGAGTAATAGCATTTAAGATGGAGTATCCTAGGATCAAGGTGCTAATAAAAGGTCTCCATCAATTAATATTGTGGAAATTTCTAAGTCTGACACATCAGAAATCCCTATTGCATTATCTGGATTATTATCTCCTACTTGTCCTTTCAATTAACAAGTTATTTATCAATCTAAATACCGAAATAAACACAAATGCAACCTTCACACATATACAGATCAACAACTGAAATAACTGAGACAACACAAGGAACACTATTATTTTTGGACAATCGTCCCTGGAAAAACCCAATGCGGAAAAACCAGTGCAGCAGATATGAGGGTTTTATTATTATGCAGTTTTATGAATACAACTAGGGTGCCAGAAATGGCTCACCCTTCAGAGATTTTCCTTGGTAGAAGTAATTTTCTTCGGAGACAGATATTCCAACTAATCAACAACTGGATGAATAGCCTCATAGTGACTTCGATTACTCCCTTAGCTGGACAACGAAAGCTGCTCCAAGCTACCCTTAGGAACTGCGTCACCCTCCACGACATTGCGTCAGCTAACCAGCTCTCAGTCCGCCCCATGAGAATTCCTCAACACTACCTCTTCAGCCCAGTGGTATCAGAGTTGAGGTGAAGACAAAGCCCAAGCAAAAGTGAAAGAGCAATCACTGAAGACAGTTGGCAAGGACAAAAGGTTCAATGGGTTCCTCATCCCACTTCAAATTTAACAAGGGTGAAGTCGAAGCAGAGAATAATATCCGAGTGGCACAGTAGAAGCATCTGATGGCCTACCCAAAGATCACTTCAATGTGAAGTCCAGATATAAGGGTGGAAGGAAAGGCAGATGCCTTGCTTGCAATAAGTTCGGCCATTACGCGAAGGAGTGTCTGAATAGAAGGGACACATCACTTGTTGATGATAACAATCATTCCAGGGGCATCTTCGATGATCAGAGGAATGACAGGTACAATGGCAAAGGAAAAGGGAATGCAGGTCATCAAGGAAATGGCTGACTCTTTAAAGAAAGCAAGGAAATCCAGACTCTTTGGGAATCTATCTTATTGATAATAGTGCTTCAAGGCACTTCATCGGATAGAAGGAAGCTCTCTCTAATTCGATGGAGATGGAAACAATCGTGGGGATTATACTTGGAGTCAATGCCACCTATCCCGAAAAGGGTGTAGGGAATATTACCCCTCAATTGAATGAGGGTAACTCGTTTCATTTGATCTCTTTTATGTACATGATCATAAGAAGAACCTGGTGTCCATTTCGGCAATGGAAATCAAAGGTTTCAGGGTGGCATTCATCAATGGAAATGTACGTGTTTGAAAATAGAATTTTCAAAGATGCTTTCATTCTTGAGTTCAAGATTGACAATTTGTATAAAGTTGCAGGAAATCCATTGGGGACCATGTCAGTTGACACATCTCATCAATAGCAACGGGGGTCTACTTATTATGGGGCCCTACTCGATGTGAGTCAGATGGTGACAGAGATGCCTCAATTCAAGAAGAGCATGAAGGTACATGTCCGAGATGTACCGAAGGAAAATCTTACGAGGGGACCATTCCCCTCCTGTAGCAGGTCCACAGGTTTGGAAAAAATTGAGGGGTTTGAGATTCATGATTGGGAATCTCATGTATGTAGGTGGAAGAAAGCCCTCTAAGGCTTGAAGCACAACACCCTAGGGCTTAATATGAAGATGAGATTCACTAGGAGTGAAGCTGATCCAAACCATTGCTTGAAGGTTGTGGATGATAGACCTCTCATACTAGCACCTTATGAGGACGACCTCTTTCTAACAGGTGCAGACCCTCTCATTTGCAAAAGTAAGAGGGAGTTGGATTCTGGATTTGGAGTGGTGAATTGCAAGCTAGTGACCACCTCGATGAAGTCTTAACTTTCAGAAGTTATGTGGTAGTGATGCCAGACCAGATTTGGGAAATGCCTTTGAGTTTCATAAACTTATTCGCATTGATGTTCTTGGTGAACATCCGTCCAGATATATGTTTTGCAGTTGGCATGTTGGGCTCATATTTGGTTGAGCCTCACTGGATTGGTGCCAATAATCATTTGATATATCTTTAGGGCACAATCTCTCATGGATTGAGATACACTGTCGGAAATGTGAAGCTGCATGATTATTTTGATGTTGATTAGGCAGGCAGTGTGGAGAATCGCAAGAGCACTTCTGAGTATTGGTTCTCTCTGGGTTCTGCTTTGATATCCTAGATGAGAAGGAAGCAGACGTCAGTTGCTATAAGCACCGCTGAGAACGAATACATAGCTACGAGTATGACCTCGTTTGAAGCTGACTGGTTGAGGAAGCTCTTCAGTGCGTTGTTTGTATACACGATGGATACCACCGTGATCTTCTGTATCAACTAGAGGGGGATTCGATTATTGAAGAATCCTGTATTCTATGATCGCTCCAAGCATATAGACATCAGGTACCACTTTATCTGGGATATGGTACATTGATGAGCAAGAAGGCTCCATCGTATTGGGACTGATGTGCAGGTCGCAGACATTCTATCGAAGCCCCAAGGAAAGGTCAAATTTGTGACTTTCTAGAACTACTTGGAGTTGTTGTGAGACCCTCCTATGAGGGTCTTGTATGATGCATGCCTTTAGCTCTCGGAGCTTCGGGCGGCTTGGGGTACTTCTTGGAGCAACATGCAACTATAGGGCAACTCACCCTCCCCTAATGGTGCGCTATGTACAGGGTGAATGGGTTAGCCTTCCCTTGTGATACCCCGTGGCGACTTATGGACATGACAAGTGGTTCTTCTGTCGAGGCATCCTACCCATGTAGTCTGAGACTCATGGGAAGTACCTCTCATTTGACCAATAATGAGTAGGGAAATGAGGTTAGGGACCCATAGTAATACCGATGGATGCATCGCGTATCTACTGTACTCCCTATGCTAGGATGACTGACATTGATCTGGGATCAATTGGAACTGACTTTGGGTCAGTAAGAGTGATATAGCTCACTCTCTCTTGGAACGGATTTGGGATCAGTATGAGTGGTTTGAGACAATCTCTTGTGATATTGATCTAGGATCAATGGAACTGACTTCGGGTTAGTAGAGAATGGTATGAGACATTCTCGACCAATTCTTCTTCTTCATGGTTTAGTAGAGCAAAGCAAAGCAGATTAGTGCAGGGCACTAATGGCAGAGATAGTACAGTCTGACAGATGGATTAGCAAATGGAGTTCTCCCTAATTGAGAGGGAGTGTTAAAATTGGCAACTAGGGCCAAACTCTGTGTGGGTCTAATTATTCATGGCAGCTAATATTTTTCTTGGATTCCTCTTGTCGAGAGGTGTAGGGTTGATCTAAAGATCATCTGATTTTGACAAGTACTCATGGAGATATGAATTTATTTGTGTTATTTGACAATTCGTCAAGGTCGGCCAGCAACCAAATAACCCCCACTTTTCCTCCACGTTTAGTATAAATAGAGGTGCCTTGAATGTCATTTGGGACTCACCTCTTGTGATATCTTCTCTCCATTGTTTTGGGTTTTAGTGGAAGGGAAAAATCCTCCAGAGGATACGTTGTCCTAAGAAGAAGTCTACCATGCCCTAGACCGCCATTCTACAAGGGACTTGGATGCAGTTCAGCAAGGGACTAGAACGCAGTCAAACAAGGGTTTATATGTTGGTTGCAATAGCCCTAAACGCTGAGATGAAGAATCCCTACTTATAGCTAAGTAAAAGCCCTAACGCTATCCTAATATGGTAGAAGCATAACATGGAGGACAGCTCTTATGGTGGATCTACACAAGGTTCTACGCTGTCCTAAATGGGACTGTTAGCTCTGCTACATATTTTGACATTCTGAGGGTCAAATGCAAGCTTGGCCGTATTGTTCATACTCAAAAGAGGACTCGCACCAGTCATCTTTCTCCTTCTCCTTCACTCCGCTTACACTCTCATAACCCCGCTACCTCTGTTTTTTCCTCCAAAACCCGGGATAAACCCTTGTTTCTCCAAGCCCTGAGCGCAAAGCTTAAGCCCCGCAAGTCCGTATTCACGTGGCCCCGTGCTCCCATATTTCATCACCGCCTTCATTCGCATCCATTGATCTCTGCCACCCCAATCTAACGGCTCGTTGCAGCAACTTACGCGACTGTTCCCTCACCGTCCGATCATCTCCACCGCGATCAGACGGCGTTCGCTCTTCCCGCGCTCGAGAAGTGATAGCACATTAATGCGCGATGGAGAGTGGTTTCCGCTGCCACGCCTCACACGATGATTGCGATCGCGCGCCCTTGTACCTTTACCGCCCAACCCCCAATGTCGGTGTGAACAATACCGCTTGCTTCCAAAACCGCCCTTCCCACCCGATAAACTCCACGCGTCTTCAACTCCCGATGACCGTTGGATCTGTTCGCTCGAGATCTAACAGCCTGTGTCCACTCCGCTTCCATATCTCCCAGTACTCCCTACCAAGCAATCCTCGTCGTCGATCCACCCAATCTAACGTCTGATATTACTCCGCCATCCAACTATTCCACCCACTGAGCAGTCCCTATTACTCCCTCTGTACCAGTGAACTTAGGCATGTATTTCTGATATTCTCCTGCAGGCATAGCATTCAAAGGAACAGGTAAGACGAAAGGTCCATACCTAGCGGCTATGATTCTTTCCATCTTAGTGGGTGCTTGCTGGCATGCCATGATTGGGATAGGTGGAAGGATACTGGCTGCTTGAATGGTAGGAAGCAGTGAAATAGGTGACAGAAATGAGGGAAAATGATGGACTATATGGGAGATTTTCTTTGGACTGAGATCCAAAGAGGAACTAAAAGGACAAGGAGCTTTGTGAATCTCTGAGGATAGTTCTTCACTAACAATGTTAGGCTCTAGATATTCAAACTGTATATTCTCAATTATAACCTTCTCCTGCAGAGATACATAAGATTTCTTAGGCTTACCTAATCCTGATGCTCCTTTCTGTGATGTTTTCCTTGACTTGACAATCTTCTCAGGGTCAGCATGTGATTTCTGAGGATTTCTCTGGGTATGCCTCACAAACTGAGCCAGAACTGTAATGTGGAGTCGCCACTAGGTTGGTTCTCCAGTAGAGTCGCAAGATAGATGGTTACAACCAGAAATGTGCCCAGACTTTGTCTATCATCAAAGCTGGAACTGTGTCATTCTCCTAGGGAAGCTGAGCTTCAATCTCCTTTCCCCGACAACAATGCCAATTAATGTTATCACCCTAAGAAACTCTCCTAGGTTGTAGCTCGGAGATGCTTGGGAACATTACAAACTCAACTAAATGTTGGAAATGGATGAATGGAAGGAATGATGCTTGTTCAAGCCAGATAACCACTTCTACTATGAAGCAATCCCTACCAGAAAGGCTGATCATCAGGTGGTCATGAAGTTTTTAACAGAGAACATCTTCACTAGATTTGGCTGTCCACGAAAATTAGTCACAGATAATGCAGCAGCCTTCAGGGCAAAAGAATTGGTGGACATGTGTGATTTAATGGGCATTAAGTTGGTTCATTCCACCTCATACTACCCTCAAGGCAATGGTCTAGCAGAATCTTCCAACAAAACTCTGATAAGTATAATTAAAAAGCTGTTGGAAGAAAACAAAAAGAACTGGGATTCTAAGCTCAGGTATGCACTGTGGGCTGACAGAGTGACCACCAAGAAATCCACGGGGAATTCTCCATTCAAATTGGTATATGGCACTGAAGCTGTTTTCCTAATTCAGTTAACCCTCCCTGTGGCGAAGTTCCTACAAGAAGAGCAGAACAAGGAAGAAGACATGGCAAAAAGGATCATTGATTTAGCAGAAGTGCATCAAATCAGAGAACAGCTCATTGAAAGGTCTGTGGCACATCAGAAGAAGATCAAGGAAGCCTTTGACAGAAGGGCAAAGACAGATAATTTTCAGATTGGAGATTTGGTTCTGAAGTGGGATGCACTGAAAGAGAAGAAAGGCAACCATGGGAAGTTTGATGCTTTCTGGATAGGGCCTTTTACCATTTCTCAGATCCAAGGGAACAATACCTTCATACTGCAAAGTATGGGAGAGGAGACAGTTTTTGATGGCCCAGTTAATGGGCGGTTTTTGAAAATTTATGTTGCTTAAGGTCTTTTGGCCTTAAGGTTGTAAATATGATTATTTTATCAATTTTAAGTGTAGGCTTAGCTAGACTCCATGCCCAATGGAACACTAGGAAGTTTTGCTAATCTGATTTTCACAGGAAAGGCATTGGTCTGCAATTTTTGAGACCTGACAAGGAGGATCTCATCCCCAGAAGGAGCCAGTGTTAGCTCTGCTACATATTTTGACATTCTGAGGGTCAAGTGCAAGCTTGGCCGTATTGTTCATACTCAAAAGAGGACTCGCACTAGTCATCTTTCTCCTTCTCCTTCACTCCGCTTACACTTTCATAACCCCGCTACCTCTGTTTTTTCCTCCAAAACCTGGGATAAACCCTTGTTTCTCCAAGCCCTGAGTGCAAAGCTTAAGCCCCGCACATCCGTATTCACGTGGCCCCGCGCTCCCATATTTCATCACTGCCTTTATTCGCATCCGCTGATCTCCGCCACCTCGATCTAACGACTCCCGTTGCAGCAACTTACGCGACTGTTCCCTCACCATCTAGTCATCTCCGCCGCGATCAGACGACGTTCGCTCTTCCCGCGCCTAAGAAGTGATAACATGTTAATGCGTGATGGAGAGCGGTTTCCGCTGCCACGCATCACACGATGATTGCGATCGCGCGCCCTTGTACCTTTACCGCCCAACCCCCAACACCGGTGCAATCAATACCGCCTGCTGCCAAAACCACCCTTCCCGCTTGATAAACTCTGCGCGTCTTCAACTCCCGATGACCGTTGGATCTGTCCACCCGAGATCCAACAACCTGCGTCCACTCCGCTTCCATATCTCCCGGTACTCCCTACCAAGCAATCCCCGTCGTCGATCCGCCCAATCTAACGTCCGATATTACTCTGTCATCCAACTATTCCACCCACTGAGCAGTCTACGTACCTTAACCATTCCATTCTCCCAAAAGGATGAAGGTGGCCAATGTCCAGTACTCGGCACAGTTGCTCCTCAACAACCGCATTCAACAGGCAAGATGGCTGAGAAGGAAAAGGATGGACCTCGAGCAGATAAATGCATTTAACAGTTATGGAATTTCATCCTTTACGACACTCCAGCCACCCGAGAGTACAGCAGAGCACCCGAGGAGATCAAATTCATCTACTACAGCAAGCAAACGCACTCAGAATCCATCAGGCAGTTAAAGCGGTTGGTGGTCAATTATGACCCTTCCTAGAATGGTCGCGTGCCTTTGTAATGTGACTCTATTTATACTCAGAAACCAGATGTAATCAAGGTTGATGGTTTTTGTTTTGATGTAAGGTTCAACTTCTGGAGACTATAACTGCTTTGATACTTGCAGCGTCTCGTCTTCATTTTCAGCTAATACAAGCTTCTTTTGCTGTTAATTGCTCACTTTCCATTTCTATTCTATTCCAAGTTGTGCTTGACATGTTGTTTCCCTGAACTCTTGATGTTTGGCATTAGAGGAGTTGTCATCCTATCTCTATGTTAAAGTCTTGTATGTATCAGTGAATGAGTTATTCAGGTTTCTTTTCACCTAGTGATAGAGAGCTATCATCCTGTCTGTACATTAGGGAATTAGATTTGCAGACTTCTTTACTAGTTGTAGCGGGCCATCACAAGGTCTTGTGCATCTGCTGGTTGTAGGAATTTACAGGGTAAGTTTCTCAGGCAGAACACCAAAAGGACACCGCTCACAAACAGATCACAGATCAATACACCAGTATTTTGACGTGGTTAAAACCCTCAAAGAGGGAAACAGTCCACGGCCTGAGCCAACGCGGCCACTTCAGGTAATTTATTAATAAAAGAATGAAAATTTACATAAGCTTCTCTCATGAACAGTTAACCTACAAATGACCCTCTATGCGCTTTAAATAGAAATCATGGACCAATCGGGTGTTAAGCCATGGATCAAGTGTCAGTAATACCGAGGAGAGAATGAACCGTCGGATCACTACATATCGTGGTCGTCGGATTGTAAGTTACAAATGTACATAGTAAAGAAACACACTTTACCTAACTCTATACTAGACCAAGTTATACTTAACTATTTCCTATGTGTCGGAATATCCTAACAAATTTAATCACAAAATCATACTAATTAATTTATGTTGATTAATAATAAGCACATAAAATCAATCTAAAACTATTAAACTAGTAGTTTATATTAATTAATGATGAACGTGAATAAAATGAATATATGATTGAATTAGTCATTTATAATGATTATGAATGAAATTAAATAAAATGAATAGAAACTTCTAAATCATTCATTTATATAATGAATATGAAAATACCAAAAAAATATAAATGACTATTGCAAATGATAATTTTTTTTATTAAAATGATGACTAAATTTTGCATATATACGACTATTAGTAGCTAATTTACAGTATTTTATAACAAGACTAAAATTTAGTCATATTTCTTTGGTCATTAATTGGTTTTAAATGATGACTAAAATTTGCATATATATGACTATTAGTAGTTAATTTACAGTATCTCATAACACGACCAACATTTTGGTCATATTTATTTGGTCATTAATTTATTTTCTCGAGGATTCATATAGTAATATATTTTGTTGTATATTTGGTCATTAATTGTGACAATTAATGACTAAACCAATGAAAAATTAATGACCAAATTAATGACTAAATATACTACTAAATGGTAAAATTGGGGAAACCAATTAATGACTAAGCTAAAAATGACTAAAAGTTGGTCGTGTTATAAGATACTGTAAATTAGCTACTATTGGTCACCGATTGAAAAATGGTCGCCTATATGCAACGTTTAGTTGTTTTTAGTAACTAATTGGTCATTTTGTACTAGTGTATCACTTTCTTCCTTTAATGGTCGTCTTCTCCTTCACTTTGTTCCCATCATTTGATCTCCCTCACATCCTTGTCATTCTCCTTCAACATGAAAAGCTAAGTGGAATATGTTAATCCATGTTTAAATGATTTTTAAATGTAGATTTCCTCACACATCAAAACTGACCAATCACCACCTGAATTCGCTTTTAACTTTTGATTTTGTGCACTTTAAATCCAAACCATCAATCTGCCTTGTCAGATCTGATGGCTATCGCACACCCTCTCACTAACCTGCTCGGTCAAATCTCCATTGTAGATATGCCTTGCCAAATTCGACGACCTCCGCACGATATTGCATAGATTTATGTCTGATCATTATCCACTCAAGGGCACACGAAATGAGCAGTTTCCCTGTGCTATGTGTCGCTCGGGGAGGTTAATCACGTAAAATTTTAGGAAACCACTTACAGATTTGAGGGCGTGCGATATATTGCTTACCACTCTCTAAACCTGCTCCCCCATTTCTGCATGTTCCTTTAAGTGCATCCATCTCCTCCGTCGATATGCCTCCTGATCTGATGGCAATTCATCAACCCAATCACTTTATTGCCTTAAAATCCCACCACCAATCTACCTCGTCTGATCCGACGGCTGTCGCTTCACCCGATCACGAACTGGCTTGGTCGATCTGCACCATCCATCTGCCGATTGACTCTACCCATCAATCTCTTGACTTCACCTCCACGACCTAACCTCAATTGTCCATCCTATTAGTTAACCTTGTTCGCCCATCTACCTACGTACCTTCTTGTGATTCGATCTTAGCCGTTCAAATGCCTTTCACCTGCCTGATCTAACAGTTCGTATGTGTTGTTGCTCCCTCACGTCCTCCTTTGACCAGTTTTTATCTTTGATCATTTTTCTGCTTAAACATAAACTTAGCTTAGTTTCCTTTGCTTGGACCTTAGGATAATTTTGTGCTCTTTTACTTCTGCAACTTAGATAGTTAGCATTTGATTAGTGTTGTTTATCAATTCTGCTTAGTCTCGCTGTTTCCATTTTTAATTAGATTATGGTGTGATTTAGGATGGCATGTTGTTTTATTCATTTCTATAGTAGAGTAGCTCTCCCATAGAATAGATTTTCTCTCCTTCCATCAAAATCAAGCTTCTTCTGACCCTATAGAAGTCTGGCTTGGAACCCTTGGGGTCTCTTTCCAGATGAGCAGTGACAACAAGCAGTACCTTCACTTCTACTTGTGTATATAACACAATCACCTCCAAGTTTGTACGAACCCGAGGTTGATAAGTAAAGCTGGTAACCCTGGGAGTTGGAGCATCCTTGCTGCAATACCTAGGCTCATCACTTTTTGGCGTTGTTTCCAGGGAGGTGTCAGAGTAGGAGTGATTACTGCTCCTTCTTCTATTTCTAGTCTCTAACTTTCTTTTCTTCTACTTCTAGTCTTCAATTTTCTTCCATTAGTTTATTTCTGCAAAAGTACTCTAGTTTCTTTCTTTCATTTGTCATTTATCTGCTTTCCTTTCCATTCTGCAAGTAGAATTCCAATTCAGCAAGTAGCTTCCTTCTTATTTGTATTTTTTCATTCAGTTAAGCAATTTCATTCTGCAAGTAGTTTTATTTCTGTCAGTAGCCTTTCATTCAGAATTTCAATTCTGCAAGTAGTTTCCTTTTTGTTAGTGGTTTTCATTCAATCAGCAATTTCCTGTCTATAGAGTACTTTCTAGATTTAAAGAAAAATATTACAAAAAACCAAAAAAAGTTCCTTTCGTGCCTTGTAGGAATAGGTATAATTCAAGAAAATTCTTGTCAAAAACCCCCACTACATCCAACAGTCAACCTTCTTTCTTCTTCACTGACGATGAATTGGAAGACCCTTTAGGTGAGCAACCTTACCCATTTGAGGAACCTATAGGGGAAGAAGAAAAGGAAGAACCCATTCCTACTAAATCAATCTTTGAAAACCAAGATGACAAAGGAAATAGAGGGAGAATCAAGAGTGCCTTCCCCATTAAGGAAACCAATGGGAACACTAAAATGAAGAATATAAGCCCCTCTTCTCTACCTCATTTCCATGGCTTGACCATAGAGTACCCTGAAACTTTTCTATTTGAGTTTGTTGTTATATGACAAACCTATGACTATACAGAGGATGAGAAAAAGTTAAAACTATTTCCGTCTACCCTCAAGGATGCAGCATTGCGCTGGTTCATGGGTTTACCTGGAGATAGCATCATAACTTGGGCTCAGATGCAGGAGACCTTTAACAACAAGTATAGGGACTACTATAGGACAAAAGACACTAAAGAAGAGATTTTTAGGATGAACATAGGCCAGGATGAATCCTTAGAAGGCTATGAAGAAAGATTCTAGCTCAGTTACAAAGGGTCAGGTACACACTTGACCTTGAGTCACTGAAGTTGGTCCTACTTATTGGAGTAAGGGAGGATATCCTAGATACCTTGCATTTGTTAGCAAGAGGATATATCTACCAACTACCCTATGAGGATATCAAGACTATCTTTAGAAACCATTCTAGGGAAACCAGGAAAAAGGGTAGGAGTAGTCGACCTATGGCCAGTACATCATCTTCCAACTCATCCATCAAGGATGAAATTGGAAATATGCTAGAGGACTTCAAAAGTGAGATGTTGCAAACCCTTGCCTTTCAATCAGATTCCATGAATATCAAAAGGAAGCAAGAGAAAGTAGAGAGAGCCTTGGCCATCTTTTGTTTTATATGCACTAGGAGGCATCCTAGGAATGAATGCCCATTGAACTATATTGATATTTCCTCAGTCTGTGAAGCAAACCACTCCACAAACAAGTGCCCTTCTCTACCTAGACTCAAAGTTGTATATCAAGGAACTGAAGGGGTCACTGAGTAGCTTTGCTACATCAACCAAAGGAGACCTCCTGGGCCTAGACCATACTAGCAGGGTATGCAAGGATCATCCCATGCATATTACAGACCCAACCAAACCACAGTTATACCTTCTTGGGGATCCCCTGCTCAACCTTCCTACTCTACACCCCCTCCTTTGTCATATGCACCTCAGTGTCATTCCCAGCCAGTCATTTCAACCTTACATTCAGTCACAACACTAATGGAATACCCCACCCCAGGGGTGGAGGCCTAAGTCAACAATGTTCCAGTCCTATTGCCTCCACCACCTACCCAACCACAACTCCTGCACTCTGCTCCACCTAGGCAAACCCAGATGCCTGCCTAGCCAATTCCAAACCCAAAACATAGGTAGGCTCAACAAGGATATGGTGGAGAGATATCATAACCAACTTATGTTGTAGAAATCCAGGATATCAACCTAAAATCTGGGAGAATTATTCCAGATAACCAACCTCCCTCCACACATAAGGAGGTTGAGGGAGAAAGAGAGGAGAGCAACCTTAAAGAAAATTTTCCCTTTCCTGAAAGATTAGCCCAATCACTCGAGCATACCCCAGAAGAAACTAAACTTCTAGGAGAATTGAAAAATCTATGTGCAAGGATCCCCCTTCTCCAGGCAATCAAAGACGTTCCTATTTACAATGAATTGATTAAGGATAAGTGCTTTACGCATCCAGGAAGAAGAAAAAGGGATGCCCCTACCACTAATGTCATTGGACAGTTATCTGACTTGATGTTGGGGCAGGTAATATGTCCAAAATACTTAGACCCTGGAAACCCTGTAGTTGATGTGCACATCAATGGCACCATTGTCCCACACACTCTAATTGATCTTGGGGCTATCATTAATTTTATGACCAAGGACACCATGCTCAAGCTTAACCTCCAAGGTTCATTAAGGAAGACCACAATAGTGTTGCAGCTTGCAAACCATTCCACAGGCACCCTTGAGGGGATTGTGGAGGATGTGATGGTCTCCATTGATTCCTAGGAGTACCCTATAGATTTCCTAGTTCTTTAGCCTAAGGCTAAGCTTATTGGTTACCCTCTCATCCTTGGGAGGTGATGGTTGGCCACAGCGGATGCCTACATTAGTTGGAAAGCTAGGAATATGACCATCAAGAATGGGCATATGTCCAAATAGTTAGTCTTATACCCTCCTGCTCAACCCTCCCTAGAACATGATTTACCTTTAAGGTTGGAGGAGGAGGAAGAAGATGAGCTTCATTCTGCCCAACTTTATGCTATGGAAGCAATCATAGGAGGAGGAAAACAAGAGGATGATGACTTAATTGAACACCTGCTCCAAAGTGCAACTCCTAGTTCATTACCCTTAGAATAATAAGTAAAGGAAACACTAAAAAATTATCAAATTGACTTATGCTTCGCTGATTCCAACCCACTCCGAGTCAAAACCATAGAATTTGGCCTAGAGAAAACCTTGAAGATTAATCCATCTCTTCCTACTTTAGAAGAGGAACAACTATGCAAATTGTTGAAAGAGAACCTAGAAGCCTTCGCTTGGAGCTATAAGGAAATGAAGGGAGTACACCCCTCAATGTGTACTCACCACATATACATCAAGGAAGGTTGCAAGCCAGTCAAGAAACCACAAAGGACAATGAATCTAGCCCTTAAAGACATCGTCAAAGAAGAACTGCAAAAAATGTTAGATGCAGGGTTCATTCACCCTATCTCTGACAGTGAGAGGGTCTCTCTTTTAGTGTTAGTTCCCAAGAAGAATGGTAAGTGGAGGATTTGTGTCAATTATAGGGAACTGAATAAAGCTGCAAAGAAGGATCATTTTACCCTACCCTTCATTGACCAAGTGCTAGATGGCCTGGAAGGGAAGAAGTTTTTTTTCTTTCCTAGATGGATTTAGTAGGTACAACTAAATCCAAATCTGCCAAGAAGACCAAGATAAAACCACATTCACCTCTCTTTGGGGTACTTTTGCCTATAGGGTCCTTCCATTTGGCTTATGCAATGCTCCTGCCACTTTCCAGGGAAAAGTCTTGAGTATTTTTGCTGAACTAGTGCATGACGATGTGGAAATCTATATGGATGATTTTACACCTTATGGATGTGATTTCCAAGAAGCCCTAACTAACCTAGGAAAGTATTACACAAATGCATTGAAATGAACCTGTCTCTTAGTCCAGAAAAATGTGAATTCTTAATGACTGAAGGGATTGTGCTAGGTCATTCTATATCTCAGCAAGGACTGCAAGTGGACTCAAACAAAATAGCCATCATCCAAAGGGTCCCACCTCCACAAAAGCAGAGAGATGTCAGGAGTTTCTTAGGGTTAGATGGATACTACAGAAGGTTCATAAATGAATTTATAAAGTTGGCCTCTCCTTTGTTTGGGTTGTTGGCCAAAGATTCCGAATTTATATGGTCAAAGATTTGTCAAGAGCCCTTAGACATTCTAAAACGGAAGTTAACCACTGCACCAATTCTTAAAGGCCCAAACTGGGCCCTCCCTTTTCATATCCATGTTGATGCCTCACATAAATCCATAGGAGCATCCTTAAGTTAGGTAGAGGAGAAATTACCTTATGCCATCTATTTTACCAGTAAAAACCTGTCAAAGGCTAAGTTAAATTATACTGACCAAAAAAGAACTCTTGGTTGTTGTACATTCATTGAACAAGTTTAGGCATTACATTACAGGCTATCAGACATTTGTGCATACTGATCATGCTGCAATTAATTTAATGAAAAAACTAGATGTAAATGATAGAATCATAAGATGGTTAGTTTTATTACAACAGATTGATCTAACTATTGTTGATAAGCCTGGGAAGGAGAAGGTTGTTGCTGACTTTCTATCTACAATGAATCTACCTACAGGTGAAGAAGGAATGGTGGATGATCAATTACCAGATGAGCATTTGTTTGCTATTTCAATGCTCTCCCCGTGGTTTGCTGATATAGAAAAATATTTGGTATCATCATAGTTCCCACCAAACCTACCCTCCAGAGAAAAGAGAAAGATAATAAGGAAAAGTGCCCCTTCACCTGGATTGGGGCAATCTGTTCAAACTTGGCCCGAATCAAATCGTGAGAAGGTGTGTCAGGGAAGAGGAAGTTTTTGACATCCTTCTGACCTGTCATGATGGGCCTTATGGAGGTCACGACTATTATTGGCCTACTCTTCATCAAGATGTGAGGAAGTACATTAGTAGTGTGATCAATGCCAAAGGATGGGAAAGCCTACTCCAAGAGATTAAATTCCCTTACAACCTCAACTGACTTTCGAGCCATTTGACAAGTGGGGCATGGACTTCATTGGGCCTACCAATCCTCCTTCAAAGCAAAAACAACACATTATTGTGTGCACCGATTATTTGAATAAGTGGGTTGAAACCAAGGCATCAACAAAAGAAAAGGTGGTTGATTTCCTAAGGGAGAATATATTCTACAAATTTGGGTACCCTAGAGAGCTAGTCACAAAGCAAGGTAGCCAGTTTACCTCCAACATGATTGAAGAACTTCTCAAGCATCACAAAATCAAGCATAGGACCTCCACTCCTTATCATCCACAAGCTAATGGGCAAGTGGAGGTGACCAACAGAGCACTAGAGAGAATCCTAACAAAGGTAGTGAACAGTAGTAGAGAGGATTGGGCAAAAAGATTAGTTGAGGCCACCTAGGCCTATAATATAACATGGAAGACCACCACTAGATTTACACCCTATGAACTTGTCTATGGGAAGAAGGCTTTGTTGTCCATTGAATTTAAACATAATACATTAAGGATGGTAGCCCAACTAGATCTGGATCTCAATCATGCATAGAAATAAATATTGTTCCATTTGAATGGCTTAGATGAATTCAAAATGCAGGCCCTCCTCCATACAAATATAGTTCAGCTTCAGAGGAAAATATGGCATGACAAGCACATTAAGGCGAAGTAATTTCAAGAAGGAGACTGAGCATTGTTATATGACTCCAGATATATAGAATTCAAGGGAAAGCTAAGGACAAGATGGCTCAGAACTTATGTGGTAGAAAGATGTCATGACAATGGTTCAGTGCAGATCAGGGCTATAGATGAAGAAGCCATT
>APFE030412817.1:277366-340447 GCA_000404065.3 Pinus taeda
GAAAAAAGAAAAAACATAATTTTTATTTGTAGGAGGATGAGAAAGACAATCAGGGAGCAAAGATAAGATCCAAAGGGGGCCCTACCTCACATATATTCATCTCCTCCACTCCTTATCATACATCCTTCCATAAATTCCATTGTTTTTCACTTCATTGCTCCAATTCAGGTGAAAATTGTGTTTTCTATAAGGACCCCTCACCTCATCCATTACCATCATCCCTGCCTTCAAACAAACTCTTACTCCCTCTGTCCATTCAACAGCATCATATTTGCAATCACAGACACCATCAAGAAACAACAGAGGAGGAAGAAGAATGTTCATTCAGTAGCATCATATCTGCAGTCACATACACCATTAGCAGAGATGACCATTAGCAGCATCTCTGATCTTTGACAGATTTAGTGTGGCATTAAGGCCATAGGTAAGTATCCTGCTCACTCACACATATGCATTATTTGATCAAAAGTTGTAAAGGTTAAGAGGTAGTTGGTTTGTAAGTAAAAAGGTGGCCAATTTCCTCTAAAAAAAGAGGCTAGTGGATTACATACACAAGAAACTCTGTTTTCTCAAGAATTTGCTCATTTCCTCTTCAAGCCTCACAAGCAATATGCTCATCAAGTATATCTCATGTGAGGGTAGATACAATATTGTTTATGGCTACCATTTTAGAATTCTTAAAGAACTAAGATTTGGGGTAGAAACACTAGTTCACCAAAGATTCAGCATACCCTATTTTCTGATGCAATCACTCATGGACTCCAACATCAAAGTAAAGAAAGGAAATTCCCAACTGTTGGCTCACCATGGGATGATCAAAATCCTCATTGAGGATGCACTCCTAAACCCCAAGATCCCTATAACATGGACAGTCTTCAATGACTTACTAGCAGAGGATGACATCAGAACCTTCATCTATGGTGTTAGTCCTTCTGTGAGTGAGGAGGAGGAAAAGCAAGAAGAAGAAGATATAGAGCTAGATAGGGATGAGGTGGATAAGGAAGAAACTAATACACAGGGACATGATGAAGAGGACACTAATACAAAGGAACATGATGCTAAAACAAAAGAGGAAGAAGGCATTGAAAAAGAAAAAGAGCAGCAGGAAACAAAAGAGCTAAGTGGCTTTAGGGACGAAGAAGTAATTGAAAAATCAAATAACATGGCCCTAATCCACACCAATAATCTAATTGCAAATGATCCTCAGCTAGCATTTAGATATCTTGCTACCCAAGAGCAAGCAATTTCACATTTTGAGGACATGTTTAGGTTGCTAAGAAATTATAATATACATTCCTACATAAGGAGATGGAAAACACTGCCACATAGCTTGAATATTAGAGAATATTAGTGGGAAGAAGTAGAAAGGAAAGAAGGCTTCTATGAACAAGAAAAAGGGACCACAGAAGAAGCATAGGATGTCAGAGAGGCTACCAGAGCCACTAAGTTTCTCAGAGGATGAGCAACACTTTTAGTAGGGGGTGATGATGAACCTCATCATTGACTAATTATATGGGCCTTAATTGGCCTTAATTCACCTCCTAGCTTATTCAAACCAACTATTTTCACAACTTATTGCATACTCTTGATTATATTTTGTTTATGAGATGAGTTAGAGTTGGATATTTTGCTTTGTGGTCTAATGTACATGTAATGCAAGAATAAAAGATAAAATCAAGGAACTATGGTAAATACCTTGGTAAAAACTCGAATGGGACAAGGGAGAGGAATCACAGTAGCTAAATCCTCCTCATTTACTGCCCCTCCATTCGAATATCCTTCCATCAGCTGAAAGTACAAATAGCCAAACAAATAAAGGTGCAAACAGCCAAATCAAGAGTACTAGAAGGCAGCCAAGAAAGTGAAGGTGCAAACAGCCAAATCAGGTGTACTAGAAGGTAGCCAAGCAAGTGAAAGTATGAGTTTATCTTGAGTTGGGAGCCAAGCCTCCCTACTAGAAGGAAATCGAACTAGTGAAAGGGAAAGCATGAGTTTGTCATTGAATTGGGAGTTGTGCCTCCCTAATTTTGAAAGAAGTCATTGGAGACTTTAGATGTATAAGTAGAGAGGCTTAGGACCTCAGTTTTTTTAGTTAGTTAACAGTAGTCAGTTATCAAGCATTAGGAGTATTTGGACTTTTTACTCTCCTTTGTGTCCAAGTGCAAACTTGTAATAGTTTTGTTATAATACAATGTTCTTTTATAATGAAGATGAGTTTTGTTTTGAGCCAGCACTGAGTTAACTCAAAGGGTTGAAGCTCTTGGGTTAGGGCCCGACCCTAGCAACCAAGGCTCCTCATTATTGTATTGTTAAGTAGCATAGCTTTCTATTCATTTGTTGAAGTAGTTCATTTCCATTATAGCATGATAGAATATATTTCTGGTTCTGTTCATTTACTTAAGTAGTTTCCTGCTTTTCTATTTATTTGTTTAAGTAGTTTCATTTCCATTATAGCAGGGTAGAACATATTAGTTGTGTTTCAGTATGCTTCATGTATGCTTTCATTTAATTAGCATAGTAGTAAAGGAAAGATCCAAAAGGTTTCCCACTAGTGTCTCGGCCTCACCTCCTCCCTCTGGGACCATGAAATGAGGAAGAAACCTTGTAGCAACCCCAAAAACACAGGGTTTTGGTTTTCACGGGGAGTCTATTGTTTAACATAATCACTGAGCTCATTTCATATCACTATGTTCCTTTAATGGTCGTCTTCTCCTTCACTCTCTTCCTGTCATTTGATCTCCCTCACATCCCTATCATTCTCCTTCAACATGAAAAGCTGAGTAGAAGCTATTAATCCACGTTCAAACAGTTTTTAACCATAGATTGCCTCACACAACAAAACTGACCAATCACCACCCGAATTCACTTTTAGCATTTGACTTTTTGCACTTTAAATCCCAACCGTCGATCTACCTTATCAGATCCGACAGCTATCGTACACCCGCTCACAAACTCGCTCGGTCAAATCTCCAATGTAGATCTGCCTTGCTAGATCCAATGACCTTTTCGTGATATCGCGTGGATTTGTATCTTATCATTATCTACCCGAGGGCATGCATAATGAGTAGTTTCCCTATGCTACGTGTCACTTGGGGAGGCTAATCGCGTAAAATTTTAGGAAACCACTTACAACTTTGAGGGTGCACGATATACTGCTTACTGCCCTCTAAACCCACTCCCCCATTTCTACATGTTCATTTAAGTGCTTCCATATCCACCGTTGATTTGTCTCCTGATCTGATGGCCATCACATCACCCAATCACTTTATCGCCTTAAACTCCCATTGTCAATCTGCCTCATCTGATCCGATGACTGACGCTTCACCCAATCGCCAACTGGCTTGGCCGATCTTAATTGTCCATCTGTCGATTGATTCCGCCCATCCATCTCTTGACTTCACCTCCTCGGCATAATCTCAACCGTCCATCCTGTTAGTTAACCTTGTTCGCCCATCTACCTACGTACCCTCTTGTGATCCGATCTCAGCCATTCAATTTCCTTTCACCTGCTTCATCCAACGTTTCTTATGCGTCATTACTCCCTCACGTCCTCCTTTGACCAATTTTGATCTCCCACTGTTTTTCCATTTAAACACAGACTTAGCTTAGCTTCCTTTTCTTGCACCTTAGGATAATTTTATGTTCTTTTACTTCTGCAACTTAGATAGTTAGCATTAGATTAGTGTTGTTTATAAATTCTGCTAAGTCTAGCTATTTCCATGGTTAATTAGGTTATGGTGTGATTTAGGATTTTATTTTGTTTTCTTCATTTCTGCAGTAGAGTAGCTCTCCCTTAGAATAGATTTTCTCTCCTTCCATCAAAATCAAGCTTCTTCTGACCCTATAGAAGTCTGGTTTGGAACCCCTGGGGTCTCTTGCCAAATGAGCAGTGACAACAGGTAGTACCTTCACTTCTACTTGTGTATATATCATAGTCACCTCCAAGTTTGTACGAACCCCGGGTTGATAAGTAAAGTTGGTAGCCCTGGGTGTTGCAACATCCTTGCTACAATACCTAGGCTCATCACTTAGTGAAGCCACCCGATGGTGTACGATTATGGGTGCATTGTGGTTGGTAAACCCAAACACTTCATGACCTCTACTGAAATGGGGTTCTTTTGGCTCCCGTTATCCATAATGAACTATAGTGGGGAACCCTTTACCCACATCCCAGAGTGGAAGAGGCGCTCCTCCTCCTCTAGATCTTTGGGTTCCTCCTTCTGGATCTTCATGAAGGTAAGAGTGGCATTGGGCTCTAAATTGATAATCTTGTTCCCTTTGTCATTCCCCTTGTTAGGTTCTGAATCAGAGTCAAAACATGCATATGATTCAAAATCCTTCAGCTTGGTCTCCAGTGACTGCTTGGCCCAACACTCACTTTTTTTGTAAGAGGAGCTCTTATGGAACTCACACCACTTTCTCATGTCCTTCTTCATCTTCGCGGTGTTTTTCTTTGCTTGCGGCTTTAGCGGGTTGTCCTCGACTGCCCCACCTTGGATTTGTCCTTTTGTGTACAGATTGGGGGCACCTTTCCCTTGCTTTGGATTCACAGATCCATTGTCTCGCTTGTTCTGTTTAAGCCTTTGCTCAATCTTGGCAATGTATCGGTAAGCCGTGTTGAGTGAGAAGATGTCCAAGAACTCCATCTCATCCTGGATGTACCTGTGTAGGAATCTGTGGTACTTGAGTGCCAAATGTTTCTCAAAATCCTTGATACCCAAATTCATGCAAAGGTTATGAAAAACATTGGTGAACTATGGCATGTCTTGGTCCCTTCCCTATTGCAGTGTGGTCCAATTTATGTATTTATCCCCATATCTCCTGAAAAGATAGTACTTTTCTTGATGGCATCTTGGAATGAATTCTAATTGGGTGCGGCTGAAAATAGTGAGGGCATACTTTCATCATTCTGCTCATAGTAGGCTTCCACTAGTCCTTGACATGGGGGGTAGCTTTGAGAATAGAAAAAGCAATCTTCTCCTGGCTAGAAAAATCATCAACATAAAAATATCCTTCTAGTATATTTAGCCATTTATCTATGGAATATGCATCTATATGGCCCTCAAATATGGGAATGTCAAAGTTTACTTGTACTTTAAAAGGAGTGGTTCCTCCGGAGTGGCTGTTGGATGTGGATGCACTGTCGGTGGGCAACTGTTGAAGGATCTGGGAAAATTTATCCATCATCACATTCCTTTGTTTGTTGAGGGCCTCCTCGAGCAATATTTTGAAAAGATCTCCTGCTCCCTCATCTTTCCTTTCTTCCGCCATGGGTGACCATCAGGGTTTGCGAGTATAATCTTGTAAAGGTTCAACCAGATCGAGTCCTAACTCCTTATACCCTGACCTCATTGGGGACATGCAAAGAAGGATCGAGAAAGAGAAGACTGCTTTGATGCCACTAATCTGAATTTAAACAAGAAGGCAACAAATTACAAATATAACAATAAAAACAAAGATGCAGTAGAAATAGAACTTCATTTCATTTGTATCAAAGAATTGAAATATGCTTATAAACAGAATGGAAATAAGACTAGCTCAGACGATGGTGGCTTATCTCTAAGAAGAGATGTGGCAGCTACATGCCTCTAAACTATGTTACAATGAGGCTCGAAGGCCTATTTATTATTGATAAACAATGGAAAACCCTAAACATCAAAAACCCAAACCCTAGGATATGAAGCGACAAAACTATGGGCCACATTTGGGTAAATTGGTGCATGAACTTCTTGAGGTCGTAACTTAGGCATACGATCTCCATTTGACATGCAAAATACCTTGTTAGAAATATATATCTGAGGACTACAACTTTCTAGTACAAATTATAGATATAACCATAAACAAAAATATGAAGCATAAATAAAACTTCATTTCATTTGTATCAAAGAACTAATATATGCTTACAAACATAATGGAAATAAGACTAGCTCAGGTGATTGTAGCATATCTCTAAGAGGAGATGTGGCGACAAAATTCTATGAACTGTGTTATAATGAGGCTTGAAGGCCTATTTATTATTTAAACAATGGAAAACACTAAACACCCAAAACCCTAACCCTAGGAGATGAAGTGCCAAAACTATAGGCCCCGTTTAGGTAAATTGGTACATCAACTTCCCGAGGTCTTAAATTTGGCATATGATCTTCGTTTGATGCGCACAATACATTGTTAGAAATATCTACCTGAGGAATACAACTTTTGAGTGGCCAATATCGATATGTAACCCACGTTGGCCCCAAATTTCCAAAAAAACAACTTCATTTAGGGCCTCAAAATGGCTCAGAGTATTCAATACCCAAAAAGCTACCAAAAATAGTAAATTGTGCTACAATTAAGGAAACTTAAAAACTGAAAGAAATAATGGTGGGGGTCCAAGTGGAATAGGCGGGTGGCCACCAATATCTACCTGGATCATTCCTCCCCCCCATAGTAAGTAATGGTCCCCATTGTGTTGCGTTCATCCATGAGATGAAGAAACTTCTACTAAACTTGGTCCCTGGTGAGCCACTTGCCCTGGTGGAGTTGGCCTACTTTGACAACTCGATGTAGTAGGAGCCTTTGTTGTCGGGTGTCTTTGATCTATGTGTCCATGGTCCGATCAGTTGTGTCTTGTTCCATGTAGTTCGAACTTAACTTTGTAGGTGTGAGTTGTTCTCTAATGTCTGATGTGTCCAACAATGGTGGGAAGTATGGTCAAAGGCTGTCCACATTGAAAACTGGGTGCAGGCCAAGGAATGGGGGAATATTGAGCTCAAATGCATTGTCTCCCACAACCTTGGTAATGGTGTAAGGACCATACCAGAGTGGTATGAGTTTCTGATAGCCTTTGGTAAGGTGTTCCTTCTGCAAATGAAACCAAACTTTATCGCCCACCTAAAGCTTGTGTGGCACCCGATGTTGATCATGTCGTTTCTTGTACTTGCGATTTGATTTCTCTAGAATGTCATGTACCTGTTGGCAGACGTGTTGAATGTCAATGACGTTGTTTGCCTTGTCATCTTTGGACTAGACATGAGACGAATCTGCCTAAGTTGCTATAAATGGTATGGTCACATCAGTGGGACATAGTGGTTGGAATCCCAAGTCCACCTAAAAAGGGTTTTGACCAGTCAAGCTATGGAGAGGCCAGTTATAGTTGTGCTATACATAGGGGAGGCTCTCATCCCATGTGGTGGGATGCTTTGAGTTGTACATCATGGAATGTGTATTAGCATCCTGTTGATGACCTTTGTCTGGCCATCAATTTGGGGATGGAAAGTTGTGGACTTATTGAGCTTGGTGTCCAACATCAACTAGAGACTGGACCGAAATGTACCAAGGAACATGTTGTCCTTATCTGAGATGATAGACTGTGAGATCCCAAAGTGTACTTAGACTCGTTCAAAGAAGTGTTTAGCAATGGCTTTTGCTATGATTTTCTTCTTGCAGGCTTCCATAATGGCCATCTTCAAGAATCTGTCGATGACCACAAAAACACAGTAATTGCCATGCTTAGTAAAAGGAAGGCTCAAAATGTAATCCATGGAGATGGATTCCCAAGGTCGACTAGGGGTAGGCAATGGAGTATAGAGGCCTTGCTTCTTGATGGTCAATTTGGAAATGGCACCGAAAATGCAAGATCTAATGTACTTCTCAACATCCTATCAAAGATTCAGCCAATACAAATAATTTTGTACTCCCGCCACTGTTTTATCAACTCGAAATGCCTAGTGATCCACCAAGAGCATGTTGTATGTGTGGCCAAATCTGTGGTCGCTTTCGTAGCGAAGTGGCCAATCATAAGTCTCGTGCCAACAAGAGTTGAGCACGATGGTTAGTGCCATGGTTGATGGTCGAATGACATAGTCTGCAACATTATTAGTGCTTCCCATGTACTTGATATTCAAATGCAACTATTGCAAGGATGTGGACAACTTTTGATGGCGATCATTCTACAACTTCCCTTGCATCTATAGGAACTATAGGGGTCAGTGGTCTATGTGGATGACCGTTTCCTTCCCCATAATGTAATTCTTCCATTTTCGGCATACCTACACAATGGAATACACCTCTTTTCCATAAGTGGGATACTTTAAGACTGTGCCTGATAGTGTCCCACTATGATATGCCGCTCGATGCCCCTGTTGACTAAGGACTGCCCCAATAGCATAATCAGAGGCATCTATCTCGATCTCAGATGGTTGTTGAAATTCTGGTAATGTGAGCACTGATGTAGAGCAGAGGTGATGTTTCAACTCTACGAACGCCTTTTTTTGGGATTCAGACCAAAAGAATTTTTATTTTTCTCCTCTCTTTGTGACTTGACTCAAGCACCAAGTGATATGAGAGAACCCCAACACGACCCTGCGGTAGAAATTGGCAAAACCATAAAAGTTGCAAAGATCTCTCATAGTGGTTTGGCCTATCTAATCCCGAATGACTTGGATCCTAGTTGGATCCACATGCACCCCTTGTTCATCAAGAATGTATCCCAGATGCTGAACTTGGGTCATGCCAAAAGTGCATTTCTCTAAATTGGCACATAACTTCTGTTTCTGCAAAGTTTGGAGAACCCATCAGATGTGGTGAAGGCGCTCTTCCCAACTCTGACTAAAGATCAGGATGTCATCCAAGTATACCACTACAAATGAGTTGGTGAATGGCCGCAAGATGACATCCATCACCCTCATAAATGTTGTAGGAGAATTCGTCAACCCAAAAGGCATAACCAACCATTCGAAAATGCCCTCATTATCTTTGAAGGCAGTCTTCCACATATCAGAGGGTTCGATTGGTACCTGGTGATATCTGGTCTTCAAGTCGATCTTGATGAAATATTTTTCCCCTTTGAGTTGGTCTAGAAGGTCATCAATTTATGGGATTGGGTACCTATTCTAGACAGTGATATTGTTCACCACCCGAAAGTCAATACAGAGTTTCCAATTCCTGTCCTTCTTTTGTACCGACACTGGGCTCCCAAAGGTCGATGAACTTGGTTGGATGTGACCTTTTTACAACAAATCCTAAATCTTCCTCTTGATTTCATCATTCTGCAAAATAGAGCGCCAAGGTATTGGTCCCTTGGGAAACAACGCACCTGGGGTTAGATCAATGGAGTGCTTGACCTAATAGTGCAGAGGCACCCCTGCGGCAGAGGTGAAGATGTCCTCGTACTCCTCCATGACCTTGTCCATTTGTTTCCATCATGCAGAGGGCCCTTGTCTAGAGGTCATTGCCACTATCTTCTTCTTTGCATAAGGGTGTATCATCAAGACAAAAAAATTCTTGGTTTTGGAAATGAGCTTACTGCATTGTTTTTTAGTAACTAAAGAGATGGTGGTAGGCAGTGCTACCTCTGGTATCTTGTACAACTTATTTCCCAAGGTAACAATAACAACATGAGGCCTTGACTCATACACAACATGTCACTTCCACATGTATGGTTGGCCTAATAATACATCACAAACATCAAGAGGAGAAATGTCATCCATGAAGGGCTTGATGACGTATGGAAGGCAACACTGTTGACTGACGTGAAGATCCTCTCCTTAGTGAAGCCACCCGATGGTGTATGGTGTGGTTGTGTTGTGGTCAGTAAGTCTAGCCGCTTCACGACCTCTATTGAAATGAGGTTCTTTTGGCTCCCATTTTCAATAATGAACTATAGCAGGGAACCCTTTACCCACATCTAGGAGTGGAAGAGGTGCTCCTCGTCCTCTAGATCTTTGGGTTCCTCCTTTTGGATCTTCTTGGTGGCAACAGTGGCATTGGGCTCCACATCAATAATATGCTTCCCTTTTTCATTCCCACTGTCGGGTTCTGACTCAGAACATTCATCTAATTCTGAAGCCTTCAATTTTGCCACTAGTGATTGTTTTTCCTAACACCCACTTGTGTTGTGATGGAGCTATTATGGAACTTACACCACTTTCCAGTGTTCTTCTTCCACTTCATGGTGTTGTTCTTTTCTTGAGGCTTTGGTAGGGTTTCCTAGATCGCCTCGCCTTAGGTTTGTATTTTTTTCTACGGTTTGGGGGCATCTTTCTCTTGCTTCAGATTCAAAGATCCAAAGTATCTCTTTTTCTCTTTAAGCTTTTGCTTGATCTTGACAACATATTGGTATGTTGTGCTAAGAGAGGAGATGTACAAGAACTCCTTCTCATCCTAGATGTGCCAGTGTAGGAAGTTGCGGTACTTAAGTACCAAATGCTTATCAGAATCCTTAATACCTAAATTCTTGCAAAGAGTATGAAAAACATTGGTAAAATCTGGCACGTCTTGGTCCCTTCCCTGCCATAGAGTGGTCCACTTTATGCATTTATACTCATAGCTCTTGACAAGCTAGTATTGCTCCTTGATGGCGTCTCGAAATGAATTCCAGTGGGTGCGCTAAAAACAGTGAGGGCATATTTTCATCCTTCTATTTGCAGTAGGTTTCCCATTATTCCTTGACATGGGGGGCGGCTTTGAAAAGAGAAAAAGTAATCTTTTACCCATTGGAAAAATCAAAAACAGAAAAATATCTTTCTAGCATATTTAACCATTTATCTACAATGTCTGCATCTATTTAGCCCTTACATATGGGAATGTCAAAGTTTACTTGTACCTTAAAAGGAGTGGTGCCTCTAGAGTGGCTGTTGGATGTGGATGCGTTGTATGCAGGAAATCGTTGAAGGATCTGGGCAAAGTTATCCATCAACGGGTTCCTTTGTTTCTCAAGGGCCTCCTAGAAAAATGTTTTAATAGGATCTCTTACTCCCTCATATTTCTTTTCTTCCCCCCCATGGGAGACCATTGGGGTTTGTGAGGCTGATCTTACAAAGGTTCAACTAGATCTAGCCCTAACTCCTTATACCCTGACCTCGTTGGGGACATGCAAACAAGGATCAAGAAAGAGCATACCACTTTGATACCACTGATACGAATTTAAAAAATAATGCAAAAAATTATAGATATAACCATAAACACAGAGATGCAGCAAAAATAAAAATTCATTTCATTTGTATCAAAGAACTAAAATATGCTTACAAATAGAGTGGAAATAAGACTAGCTCAGGCGATGATAGGTTATCTATGAGAAGAGATGTGGCAGCTACATGCCTCTGAACTTTGTTACAATGAGGCTCAAAGGCATATTTATTATTGAGAAATAATGGAAAACCCTAAACATCCAAAACCCTAACCCTATGAAATGAAACGCCAAAACTATGGGCCCTGTTTGGGTAAATTGGTACATCAACTTCCCGAGGTCGTAAGTTTGGCATATGATCTCTGTTTGATGCACACAATAACTCGTTAGCAAGATCTATCTAAGGAATACAAATTTTGAGTGGAAAAAATTAGTACATAACCTATGATGGCGCCATATTTCCCAAAAAATATCGCTTAGGGCCTCAAAACGACTCTGGAAGTTGAGGACCCGCAAAAATGCCAAATATAGTAAACTATGCTACAATTAAGAAAACTAAGAAAATGAAAGAAACAATAGTGGGGGTCCAAGTGGAATAGGTGGGTGGCCACCAATATCCACTTGGATCATTCCTAACCCCTTAGGAAGCAATGATCCCCATTGTGTTGAGTTCCTCCATGAGATGAGGAAACTTCTGCTAAACTTGGTGCCTGGTGGCCACTTGCCTTGGTGAAAGAGTTGGCCTCTTTTGACAACTCAATATAGTTGGATATTTTGTTTTCGGGCATCCTTGAGATGTGTGTCCATGATCTGATAGGCAAAAAAATATAGAGGCCTTGCTTCTTGATGGTGGATTGGAAATGGCACAAGCAATGCAGGATTTGATTTACTTCCCGACGTCCTTTTTAAGATTTGGCCAATAGAAAAAATTCTGCAGTACTGCCATGGTTTTGATGACCCCGAAATGCCCAATAACCCAACTGTAGTGTGCTTCCCAAATCATCTTGGCATGCTTGCATGAAGGAACACAAAGGCGTCCCAGGTGCATAACAGTGCATACTAGAGGTGAAAATCTAGAACTTGTTGACCCTCCAAGAGAGTATTTTATGTGTGGCCAAATTTTGGGTCACTTCTGTAGAGAAGTGTTCAATCATAAGTATCATGCCCACAAGAGTTGAGCATGATCGTTAATGCCATGATCAGAGGTCTACTAAGGCATTCTGTAACATTATTAATGTTTCCCCTCTTGTACTTGATGTTCAAATGGAACTGTTGCAGGTATGTGGACCACTTCTGATGGCGATAATTCTACAACTTCCATTGAATTTGTATGAACTGTATGGGTCGATTGTCTATGTGGATGACCATTTCTTTCCCCAAAATGTAGTGATTCCATTATCGGTAGGCCTACATAATGGAATACATCTCTTTTTCATAATTGGGATACTTCTAGACTATGTCTCAAAGTGTCTCATTGTGATATGCCACTGGATGCCCCTGTTGAGTAAGGATTTCCCCAATAGCTAATAAGAGGCATTTATCTTGATCTCAAATGGTTGTTGCAAGTCTGGTAATGTGAGCACTAGTGCAGGGTAGAGATAATGTTTTAACTCTGTGAATGCCTTCTATTGAGATTCAAGCCAAAATAATTTTTCTTTCGATCCTCCCTTGGTGACTTGACTCAAGGGCCAAGTGATATGAGAGAATCTCAACATGAACCTATGGTAGAAATTGGCAAGACTCAGAAAGTTGTGGAGCTCTGTCATAGTGGTTGGGGTTGGCCAATCCCAAATGACCTAGATATTTGCTAGATCCACACACAAGCCCCGTTCATCAATAATGTATCCCAAATTCTAAACCTTGCTCAAGCCAAAAGTGCATTTCTCCAAATAGGCACACAAATTGTGTTTCTGAGTGTTTAGAGAACCTGTCGGATGTGGTGAGGTGCTCTTCCCAACTCTGACTGAAGATCAGGATGTCATCCAAGTATACCACTACAAATGAGTTGGTGAATGTCTGCAAGATGTCATCCATCAGCCTCATGAAGGTTGCAGGAGTATTCATCAACCCGAAAGGCATAACCAACCATTTGAAAATGCCCTCCTTGGATTTGAATGTATTCTTCCATACATCGAAGGGTTTGATTGGTACATGGTGATATCTGGACTTCATGTCGATCTTACTGAAATATTTCCCCCCTTGAGTTGGTCCAGAAGGTCATCAATCTGTGGGATCGGGTACCTATTCTGTACAATGATCTTGTTGAGTGTCCGATATTCAATACAAAGTCTCCAAGTCCCATCCTTCTTTTATACCAACACATTTGGGTGCCCATAGGGCGATGAAATCAGCTGAATGTGACCTTTCTACAACATCTCCTAAATCTGCCTCTTGATTTCTTCGTTCTCTAGAAAAAATGTCAATATATTGGTCGATTGGGCAATGATGCACCTGAGGTCATATCGATGGAGTGCTTGACTTGACAGTGTAGAGGCACAACAATGGGGGAGGTGAAGATGTCCTCATACTCCTCCATGACATTGTCCATTTGTTGTTGTCGTGAGGAGGGGCCTTGTTTGGAGGTCGTGGCCACTGTCTTATTCTTTCCCTGAGGGCGTATCATAAGGAAAAAAAATTCCCGGTTTTAGAAATGAGCTTACTCCATTGTTTTGCATTAACCAAAGAGATGGTGGTAGGCAGTGCTACCTCTTATATCCTGTACAACTCATTTCCCAAGGTAAACAGCGTGAGGCCTTGACTCATACACAACATGTTGCTTCCACAAGTATGGTTGGCCTAAAAATACATCACAAACATCAAGAGCAACAGCGTCACATAATACCTCATCCATGACGGGCTTGATGTTTTATGGAAGGCGACATTGTTGGCTAATAGGAAGATCCCATCCTTGGTGAAGCCACTCGATGGTGTATGGTTGTGGTTTTGTTGTGGTTGGTAAGACCAACCGCCTCGTGACCTCTGCTGACATGAGGTTCTTTTGGCTCCTACTGTCGACAATGAACTGTAGTGGGGAACCCTTTACCCACATCTAGGAGTGGAAAAGGCGCTCCTCCTCCTCTAGATCTTCGGATTCCTCTTTCTGGATCTTCATGGTTGCAAAGGTGGCATTGGGCTCCGCATCAATAATATTATTCCCTTTGTCATTCCCCTTGTTGGGTTCTAACTTAGAGTCGAAACATGCATTTGATTTAGAAGTCTTCATTTTGGCCACTAGTGGCTGCTTGGCCCGACACTCACTTGTGTTGTGAGTGAAGCTCTTATGGGACTCACACCACTTTCTTCGACTTCACAATGTTTTTCTTTTCTTGTGGCTTTGGTGGGTTGTCCTGGGCTACCCTGTCTTGGCTTTTTTCCTTTTTTCTGTGATTTGGGGGCACCTTTCCCTTGCTTTGGATTCACAAATCCAAAGTCTTTCTTTTTTTGTTTAAGCTTATACTCGATCTTGACAATGTATCGGTATGTCATACCGAGCGAGGAGATGTCAAAGAACTCCATTTATGGGCAGTCATGGTACTTGAGTACCAAATGTTTCTCAGAAACCTTGATGCCCAACTTCGTGTGAAGTTTATGAAAAGAAGTGGTAAACTCCGGCACGTCTTAGTCCCTTCCCTAGTACGTGTGGTCTAGTTTAGGTATTTATCCTCATAGATCCCAATAGGGTAGTACTACTCCCTAATGATGTCCCAGAATGAATTCCAAGTGGTTGTGCTAAAAAAAGTGAGGGCGTACTTTCATCCTTCCGCTCACAGTAGGTTTCCCACCTATCCTTGACATGGGGGGCAGATTTGATAAGAGAAAAATTAATCTCTTCCCGATATGAAAAATCATGAACAAAAAATATCCTTCTATCAAATTCAACCATTTATCTATGGCATCTTCATCTATTTGGCCCTAAAAATTGAGAATGTTAAAGTATACTTGTACCTTAAAAGGAGTGGCTTCTGGACATGGATGCGTCGCCGCTCAGCAACCATTGAAGGATCTACGCAAAGCTATCCATCATCGCTTTCCTTTATTTCTTGAGTGCCTCCTCAAGCAATATTTTGATAGGATATCCTACTCCCTTGTCTTTGTTTTCTTCCCCCATGGGCGGCCGTTAGGGTTTTCAAGGTTCATCTTACAAAGGTTCAACCAGATCAAACCCTAACTCCTTATACCCCGACCTCATTGGGGACATGCAAAGGAGGATCAAGAAAGAGCATACCGCTTTGATACCACTGATCTGAATTGAAATAGGAATGCAACAAATTACATATATTACCATAAACATAGAGATGTAGCAGAAATAAAACTTCATTTCATTTGTATCAAAGAACTGAAATATGCTTATAAATTGAATGGAAATTAGACTAGCTCGAGTGATGGTAACTTATCTCTAAGAGATATGGTGGCTACATGCCTCTAAATTACGTTACAATGAGTCTCAAAGGCCTATTTATTATTGAGAAACAATGGAAAACCCTAAACATCCAAAACCCCAACCCTAACAGCTGAAGTGCTAGAACTACGGGCCCTGTTTGTGTAAATTGGTACATCAACTTCCTGAGGTCGTAATGTTGGAACAAGATCTCCATTTGACATGCACAATACCTCGTTAGAAATATATATCCAAGGACTAAAACTTTTAATTTTGGTAATGCTAATAACAAACCTGTGTTTGCCCCGATATTCCCAAAAAATTCCATTTAGGACCTCAAAACAACTACGGAAGTTAAGGACTTGAAAAACTACCAAAATAGTAAATTGTGCTACAATTAAGGAAACTGACAAACTAAAAGAAGCAATGGTTGGCATCCAGGTGGAATAGGTGGGTGGCCACCAATATCCACCTAAATCATTCTTCCCCCTTTAGGAAGCAATGGTCCCCATTGCGTTGAGTTCCTCCTTGAGATGAGGAAAATTCTATTGAACTTGGTCCCTAGTGAGCCACTTGCACTGGTGAAGGAGTTGGCCTACTGTCACAACTTGATATAGTTGGATATTTTACTATCGGGTGTTCTTGAACTATGTGTCCATGATTCGATCAGTTATGGCTTGTTCCATGCAGTCTGGATTTAACTTTGTAGGTGTGAGTTGTTCTACAATGTTTGATGTGTCCAACAATGGTGGGAAGTATGGTCGAAGCCGGTACACATTGAACACTGGGTGCAGGCCAAGGAATGGGGGAAATATTGAGCTCAAATACATTGTCTCCCACAACCTTGGTAATGGTGTAAGGACCATATCGGAGTGGTCTGAGTTTCCGATAGGTTCCGGTAAGGCGTTCCTTCTGCAAATGCAATGAGAATTTGTCTCCCACCTGAAACTTGTGTGGCACCCGATGTTGATCATGTCATTTCTTGTACTTGGATTTTGATTTCTCCAGAATTTCATGGACCTAGTGGAGGATTTATTTGATGTGCTCAATGAACCTCTTTTCCTTGTTGGCTTTAGACAGGACATGAGTCAAATCAATCTAAGTAGTAGAAAGTGGTATGGCCACATCAATGGGACATAGTGGTTGGAATCCCAAGCCCACCTGAAAAGGGTTGTGGCCATTCAAGCCGTGAAGAGCCTGATTATAGTTGTGCTAGATGTAGGGGAGGCTCTCATCCCATGTGCATGGATGCTTTGAGTTATACATGCGCAAAATGTGTACGAATATCCTGTTGATGACATTTTCCTGGCCATCAATTTGGGGATGGAAAGTTGTGGACTTAGTGAGCTTGGTGTCTAGCATCGACCAAAGACTAGAAAAAAATGTACTGAGGAACCTACTGTCCCAATCAAAGATGATAGACTATGGGATCCCAAAGTGTACCCACACTCGTTTAAAGAATAGTTTAGCAGTGGCTTCTCCTGTGATATTCTTCTTGTAGGCCACCATAATGGCCATCTTCAAGAATCTGTCAATGACCAAAAAAACACAGTCATTACCATGCTTAGTAGAAGAAAGGCTTGACATGTAATCCATGGAGATGGATTCCCAAGGTCAACTAGGGGTAGGCAGTAGAGTATAGAGGCCTTGCTTCTTGATGGTCAGTTTGGAAATAACACAGGCAGTGCAAGATATGATGTACTTCCTGAAATCCTATCGAAGATATAGAAATACTTCTACAGTACTACCACTATTTTCTCGACCCCAAAATGCCTAGCAACCTGTCTGTAGTGTGCTTCCAAAATCATCTTGGCACACTCACTTGAAGGAACACAAAGGTGTCCCAGGTGGCATAACAGTGCATCCTGGAGGTGAAAATATGGAATTTGTTAACCCTCCAAGAACGTCTTCTATGTGTGGCCGAATTCTGGGTCACTTTTGTTGAGAAGTGGCCAATCAGAAGTCTCGTGCCCATAAGAATTGAGCACGATGGTTAACGCCATGATTTTTGGTCAACTGAGGAAATCTACAACATTATTAGTGATTCCCTTCTTGTACTTGATATTCAAATGGAAATGTTGAATATATGTGGACCACTTATGATGGCGATCAATCTGCAAATTCCCTTGTGTCTGTATTAACTGCAGGGGTCAGTGGTTTGTGTGGATGATCGTTTCCTTCCCCAAAATGGAATGCTTCCATTGTCAGTAGGCCTGCACAATGGAATACATCTCTTTTTCATAAGTGGGATACTTCTAGACTATGTTTGAAAGTGTCTCACTGTGATATGCCACTAGATGCCCCTGTTGAGTAAGGACTACACCAATAACATAGTCAGAGGCATCTGTCTCAATCTCAAATGGTTGTTGCAAGTATGGTAATGTGAGGACTAGTCTAGAGTAGAGGCGATATTTCAACTCTGCAAATGTCTTCTATTGAGATTCATACCAAAATAATTTTTATTTCGCTCCTCCCTTGGTGACTTGACTCAAGGGCCAAGTGATATGAGAGAACCCCAACATGAACCTCCGGTAGAAATTGGCAAGACCCAAAAAACTGTGGAGCCCTATCATAGTGGTTAGGGTTGGCCAATCCTGAATGATTTGGATCTTGGATGGATCCACATGCACCACCCTTTCATCGATAATGTATCCCAGATACTGAACCTGGGTCATGCAAAAAGTGCATTTCTCCAAATTGGTACATAACTTGTGTTTCCGTAGTGTTTGGAGAACCTATCGAATATGGTTGAGGTGCTCTTCCTGACTTTGGCTGAAGATGAGGATGTCATCCAAGTATACCACTAAAAATGAGTTGGTGAATGGCAACAAGATACAATCCATCAACTTCATGAAGTTTGGAGGAGCATTCATCAACCCGAAAGGCATAACCATCCATTTGAAAGGACCCTCATTGGCTTTGAAGGTAGTCTTCCACATGTCAGAGGGTTTGATCGGTACCTGATGATATCCGGACTTCAAGTCAATCTTTCTAAAATATTTTCCCCCCTTGAGTTGGTCCAGAAGGTCATTACTCCATGGTATCGGGTGCCTATTCCAAATATTGATCTTTTTTAGTGCCCGATAGTTAATACAAAGTCTCCAAGTCCCATCCTTCTTTTGTACCAACATGATCGGGCTCCCACAGGGCGATGAACTTGGCCAGATGTGACATTTCTATAGTAGCTCCTAAATATTCCTCTTGATTTTGTCATTATCCAGAATAGAGTGCTGATATATTGGTCCATTGGGGAACAATGCATCTGGGGTCAAATTGATGGAGTGATTGACCAGATAGTGAAAAAGGCACCCCTGCGAGGTAGGTGAAGATGTACTTGTATGCCTCCACGATCTTTTCCATCTATTGTTGTCATGTGGAGGGGACCTGTCTAAAGGTCGTGGACACTATCTTCTTCTTTCCCTGAGGATGTATCATCAGGAAAAAAAATTCCCGGTTTTGGAAATGAGTTTACTACATTGTTTTGTAGTAACCAAAGAGATGGCAGTAGGCAATGCTACCTCCTGTATCTTCTACAAATTATTTCCCAAGGTAACAATAACAATGTGAAGCCTTGACTCATACATAGCATGTCACTTCCACAAGTATGGTTGGCCTAATAATACATCACAAACATCAAGAGGATCAACGTCACATAATACCTCATCCGTAAAGGGCTTGATGTTGTATGGAAGGTGACACTATAGGTTGATGTGAATATCTCGTCCTTGGTGAAGCCTCCCAATGGTTTACAATTTTGGGTGCGCTATGGTCGGTAAGCCTAGCCGCTTCACGACCTCTGCTGAAATGAGGTTCTTTTGTCTCTCATTATCAACAATTAATTGTAGCAAGGAACCCTTTACCCACACCTAGGACTGGAAGAGGTGCTCCTCCTCATCTAGATCTTCAGGTTCCTCCTTCTGGATCTTCGTGGTGGTAATGGTCGCATTGGCCTCCACATTGATAATTTTTTCCCTTTTTCATTCCCGTTGTCAATTTCTGACTCAGAGCTAGAACATGCATCTGATTCAGAATCCTTTAGCTCGGCCACCAATGACTGCTTGGCCCGACACTCACTAGTGTTATGAGTGGAGTGCTTATGGAACTCACACCACTTTCCCATCTCCTTCTTTAGCCTCATGGTGTTGTTCTTTGCTTGCGGCTTTGGCGGGTTGTCTTAGGTCACCCTGGATTGGCTTTGTCCTTTGTTCTACAGTTTTGGGGCACCTTTCCCTTGATTCAGATTCGTCGATCGAAAGTATCACATTTTATGTTTAAGCTTCTACTCAATCTTGACAGCATATCGATACATCGTGCCGAGTGAGGATATGTCCAAGGAATCCATCTCATCCTGGTTGTACTTGTGTAGGTAGTCATGGTACTTGAGTACCAAATGTTTCACAGAATCCTTGATACCCAACTTCATGTGAAGGGTATGAAAGAAATCGGTAAACTTTAGCACATCTTGATCCCTTCCCTGCCATAGCGTGGTCTACTTTATGTATTTATCCTCATAGCTCCCAAAAGGGTAGTGCTACTCCTTGATGACATCTCGAAACGAATTCCAGGTGGGTGCAACTGAAAATAATGAGGGCATACTTTCACCCTTTTGCTCACAGTAGGTTTCCCACTAGTCCTTGACATGAGGGGTGGCTTTGAGAATAGCAAAAGTAATCATTTCCCAATTGGAAAAATAATGAAGATAAAAACACCCTTCTAGCAGATTTAACCATTTATATATAGTTCCAACATCTATTTGGCCCTCAAATATGGGAATGTCAAAGTTTACTTGTACCTTAAAAGGAGTGGCATCGCCAAAGTGGCTGCTATATGTGGATGTGTCGTCGGTGGGAAACCATTAAAGGATCTGGGCAAAGTTATCCATCATCATGTTCCTTTGTTTCTCAACAACATCCTCGAGCAATATTTTGATTGGATCTCCTACTCCCTCATCTTTATTTTCTTCACCCATGGGTGGCCATCGGGGTTTGCGAGGCTAATCTTGCAAAGGTTCAACCAGATCGAGCCTTAACTCCTTATACCCCGACCTCGTTGGGGACATGCAAAGAAGGATCGAGAAAGAGAAGACCACTCTGATACCACTGATCTGAATTTAAACAGGAAGGAAACAAATTACAGATATAACAATAAAAACAAAGATGCAGTAGAAATAAAACTTCATTTCATTTGTATCAAAAACTGAAATATGCTTATAAACAGAATGGAAATAAGACTAGCTCAAACGATGGTATCTCATCTCTAAGAAGAGATGTGGCAGCTACATGCCTCTGAATTGTGTTACAATGAGGCTTGAAGGCCTATTTATTATTGAGAAACAATGGAAAACCATAAACATCCAAAACCCTAACCCTAAGATATGAAGCGCAAAAAATATGGGCCCCGTTTGGGCAAATTGGTGCATGAACTTCCCGAGGTCGTAACTTTGGCATACGATCTCTGTTTGACATGCAAAATACCTTGTTATAAATATATATATCTGAGGACTACAAATTTTGAGTGTCCAACATCGGTTAAAGACAACGGTTGGCCCTAGTTTTCCCAAAAAAAATCATTTAGGGTCTCAAAATGGCTCCAGAAGTTTAGGACCGAAAAATTACCGAAAATAGTAAACTGTTCTACAATTAAGGAAACTAAAAATCTGAAAGAAACAATGGTGGAGGCCCAAGTGGAATACGCAGGTGGCCACCAATATCCACCTATATCACAATCCCATAAATAACTACCTATAAGTGAGAAAACACTCTCCTATCCAACATTATAACTAGGCCAACTTAAATGGAAAAACAAAACAAAACAAAGAGAACAAATAATACTTTTTAAATATATTTCTTTTAATAATACTTTCAATATATTAAAAAAAATAATATTTATGAAATTCAATTATTTATAAAAACCCAATTCCTCCGGCGCGCGCATATATATATATAATATATATATATTATATATATAATATATAATCAATTATTATAAATATATATTCATTTTAATTACATAATATATGGTTTATCAACCTAAAAATTCTTCCATAAAAACAATTTGTAAAAAAGTTTTGGAAAAAAAAAAAAAAATAACTGGTTTATAAATAAAATTTCTATCTTTATTAATTGTGAATATCGATTTGACCATTTTTATGGGTTTTCAATATATATTTTCGGGCAAAAAAACGTTTATTTGATAATAATGAAATTAAAAAAATATAATAATGGTACATTCCATAAATCATATTATGTTTCTTTGCAAATGGATGTTGGTTTAATAAATCTGTCGGCTAAGTTTCATTGAACAATATAAATGATGGTTGTTGTCCCATGATGACCAAGCTAGACTGTTGTATGGACTGTCCCATCACATTATTTCCTTTTTGATCTATGTATGCATTTCTCACCACTATGAGATCATATATTTTAAAATTCAATAAATATTGGGGTTGCTTCTATATCAGTTTTATTTTTATTTTATTTTTTCTATTAATTTAGGTGGTTTCTTTGAAGTGGGGACGTTTTTATCCACGTATTTGAGGAAACATATGTAAGGGTATATTTGCTTAATTTTCTAAAATTATGTATTTTCAAATCCTATGAGAAATATTTGCACGTATAAATTTGCTCATTTTTCTCTTTCAAGTTATATTGGGGTCCTCATATATGGAAACGTCTATATAAAGTTTTATGGAGTCAGAAATGATGTTTTAATATAGTAACACTATATTATACTACTTTATAATTATTTTTACGAAATGATGTTTTAATATAGTAACACTATTTCTGGATGCGGGTGGCACTATGGAATTAAATGAACTTCATGCAAGTTAATAAATTCAGGTACTGCCAGCTGCAGGGCTGTGTGGTTTCCCAGATTTTCACCTCGCACAAGAGGAAGATAGTTATGAAGGAAGGATATTGCAGGATTTTCGCATTAATGAAGTGTGCGCTTCAACACAACATTGCGATTGTTATAATCATGTCGACCCTCTGTGCTCTATTCACTCCTCGCGCTCAGTCTTACGGCTCCAGGCTCTGGTTTGATGTGGGTTTTGGAGATAGGCAAAAGCTTGCAAACAGAAGCAAGCTTTAGGCAGGCTCTTTATCTCTCTGGGAAAGTTTCGAACGCGCCAAGGCTCCCTACGGAAGGATCATAACGGTGATAAGGGGTAAGCTATCCAAGGCTCTTGAATTTAGAATTGGTCGTTTTGATTTTCCGTCTCGAGCTTTCTCTGTGTGTTTAATCTGGTCTCTCGGTCATTCTGGCCATACCCCTGTTGCTGCCTCTGGTCTCTCTGATCTCTCTGTGCCTTCCCCTTCGCTTGTCATAATGGTGCGCTAAAGCAGGAGGAACCGTTCTGGGGGACGTTGAGGCAGCGGAAATCAGCCTTCTGTCGGTCATCTTGGGGACCCTGCACATTCACCCATTAATCTTACCTCCTCTCATGAGGATTTGCCTCCCTTGAGCCCTGGGCGCAAGCCTATTCCAAACAGTGCTTTCCAAACAATGGATTTCAAATTTCAAAGCAATTTGAATAGGCCTTTGATTACTGCTCACATTACCATAATCCTTTCGGAAGAAGAAAATCAAATCTCCCCTCTGTCTTGCATTGCTCCTAATCCTTCTCAAGGCAGTGAGCATTCAATGGATGAGGGAGGTCTGGAAATTCGGCAAAGTGACAAGCTTGGTCAGGAGGACATTCTGCCCATAAGCATTCCACCTCTTGAGGAATTTTGCCCAATTGTTGGGGAAGGGACCATAGGTGCCACAAGTCATTCCTTGGCAAACCCTGTCAGTGAGACGGATGGTAATGAAAGTCTTAGGATTGGCAACGCGTGTCTGGTTGCGGAGAAGACTCCTGGGGAGAATATGGAAGCATAATGCCACCTGTGACCGCTTTTCTCCTTTTTGTTTTTGGTACTGCTAAGATGACCACCTCTAGGCTTTTTTGCTCACAGTCAAGGTTTAGCATTGTCAGTCTGCGGTTTTGGCTTCCTTCACGGGAAGTGGTGGTCCTCTTACCGGCTGGTCTGCTAAGAATTTCTGCTTATCTGCTTCCAATGTATCTTTCTTCTTTCTACAAGTCTATCTCTGGGTATAATGTCAGTTTTCTGGCTCTATGTAATTGCTATCCCCAGGTTCTTTTTGTAACGGGGCAGTTCTGCTGTGTTGAGTGCTCTCGGGCTCTGACCCCTGAAGCCTCAACTCCATGTAAAAATATTTCGCTTTACAGTTAATAGAATTTAGTCCTTGCAAAGAAAAAAAAAATATAGTAACACTATATTATACTACTTCGTAATTATTTTCACGGAGAATATTTTTTTATCAATTAATTTTTTTTTGCATAAGGGATAGGTACAATGAAACAATATTGTATATTACACTTGTTTCTTAGTTATCATTTGTTTTTCTCAATGTTCTTAAGACATGGAAAAAAAATAAGATCAAACTTTAAAACTTAACCTTACACTACAACATAGGGTGATTTTAAGATAATATTTGATACAATTTTTGGGTAAATTGTCTTAAATTGAGAAAAAAAAAGTTGTGTTTTGTCTTAAATATTGTCTTTAAGCAGGTGCCTCAAATTATTGTCTTAAAAAATTGTCTCTGTAAAGACAATATATAATACAAGCATTATTATCTCTTAAGAGACAATAATGCTTGTATTATATATTGTCTTTACAGAGACAATTTTTTAAGACAATAATTTGAGACACCTGCTTAAAGACAATATACAACTTTTTTTGTCTCAATTTAAGACAATTTACCCAAAAATTGTCTCAAATATTGTCTTAAAATCCCCCTCTATTTCATTTTTGCCTCTTGAAAGATAATAATTGGGATTAAAGACATATTGTCTTGATAGAGACAATGTGTCTTTAATCCTAGCTATTTTCTCTCTAGAGACAATAAAAAATTATATTTAAACATACAACATTGCATAAATCATCAACCATGAACTTCACAAAAGCATGATACTATGTCAGGAAGGTCATCCTGAAATTCATTTGGAACTCTAATGGGAGTGCACACTATGGCAAGGTTGAAACTCATTTGAAACTCTAACTGAAGGCACCCAATAAATCAGTTGGAAAGATTTGTCCAAGATTATATTGTGAAAGTCATATAGGAAATTGAACCCCGTGCTACAAGATCTAGGGGTGCCTAGAGTTAGAAACATTTTTTTTTTTTCTAATGGTGCAGGAAGGCCCTAAAAATTGGGCATGAATCACTACAATTGTAAATTGTAGTTTTTAAAAACAAAGAGCCAAAGAGAAATCTTAGTTATTTGTGTTAATGTCAGTAGTTGTCATTTACCATGTAAAACTGAATTTCCATGAATAAAAACTTGGATAGAGTGAGAACAAGCTCTTAAGAAAATCCTAAGATACCTTGGATCAGTTGTCATGATTTTGGTGGTGTAATTCAGTGAGACACAATCTACCAACATGTTAATGTCCAAAAAATTCCCTATTAGGAATGAGAAGAAGATGCCTACAACACTTTTCATCAATATAAAAGACAATACTCCTACATTGACATTAGCATCCACAAAAGTTGTGTGATAGAGGAGGACTTAACAAATTGTAACCATGCCACGTAGGATATTATTGAGTTTACCTAAGATGCCAACTACCCAATGCAATCTGCAACCAACATTCAAACTGGTTGTGAGCTTCAATCAATAAACCAATTGGTTGTCGAACTCCCCGGAATTAGCTCATTTTAGACCATGTGAGCAGCACGACTCCACCAACATTCAAATTCAAGGTGGGGATGGTGTAACAACCAAATTTTCTTGACTCACATGGTTCTTTTTCCTTTCAAACCCCATATGAGGCACACTTTCACATATTCCACTCAGTGCACTGAGTGCACAAATATATGTATTCAGTTAATTGGTTCAATATGTATCTAGTCAAAGCTGCAACAGAATGTTCTCTTCTTGTGGGAAGTCTCCTGGTTTTCTTCCTCCTCCCCCTCAACATAAGGAAGAAGAATAAAAACATATTGCCACCAGGACCTCCTAGATGGCCTATCCTTGGAAACCTCCTTTAGTTTGGTGAAAGGCCTCATGAATCTCTATACACCTTTCACAAAAATATGGGGATTTCATGTCCCTCAAACTGGAAAACAAGTTAACACTAGTAATGTCATCACCATTTATGGCAAAAAGAGGTGTTGAAAATAAATGACCAGACGCTATCCAATAGGTCAATCATCAGAGATGCAAATACATTGATTCAAGTTATAAAAGGAAATTGTCATAATAGCTCTGTTCAGGTTTATTCTTAAGTGCAGATCTGGCTATGGCTAAGAATGTTGCATCAATACGGTAATCCTCTTTAGTTGATGTTTCAAAATAGAGTATATATTCTAATTTACACCATGTTATTGCTTTCAAATAAAAAACCTGTACCACATTGCAGTGAAATTGCATAAGTAAACTTCGAATTGATAACCAAAACTCCTAAAATGCATTGCAAGCAGTAATTATTTGCAATAGTGCCAAATCAAGATGATAGGATATGTTAATTTCCAATAATTACCACTATTCCCCCCCCCCCCATCCACATCAATTTTGTTACCCAACAAGATATATGGAAAAGTGTTTGGTTGTGTTGGGCTAGCTTGAAGAAAGATACACCAATTCAAGCAGTTAATGAATTAACACCAAGATAAGTGTTTGCTAATATCTATCCAAAGGGCACATGTTTATTATTTTTCTTGGCATTGATAGTCCAACAAGAAAATAACAAAAAATATAAAATTTGTGATCGACAACAATATCTTCAAAGAACTTTACAAGCAATCGCTTTCAAACCCCAAAATGTGCCTTAAAATTTTAATGAAAATTACAAGGAAAACATCATAGATAAAACCATTTTGATATTTTATGATACTCATTAGATGCACTCCAATTTTGAATGAATGATAATGTTTCACTAATCTCTTGTTGATGTGGAAAAATGAAACCTCATGTAAAAATTGTAACAAAACAAGAACAAATTGAGAGAAATAATAGGAAATAGAATAGATAGCCTACTTTCATACCTTAGAAAAGTTCCTTATATAATATTTATAAAAATATTCATCTAGACTAAGTCAAAGTTAACCAAAAAAATGTGCACAAAAATCAATTGAGGTGCATTTATTTATTTATGCTATATATCTAATGAGACTAGGAACTAATGATCATGGTGTCGTGAAGAGAAGTTTTTATGGAGAAGTGTGCCTATTGAGATGAGCATCTTTAGCACATCAGATCCTCCCAGTTTAATGAAAATTCCTTGTTTTTTCCTCTCATTTTTGGAACAACAATATTCACAAAAAGGACAAAGCAGAAAACATAATACTATGGTATACCCTAAATACCTGTGCATAGGCCTCTACATCCATAACATTGATTGGGGTTGAGAAAAAAAGGCTATTATACAAAAGATGAGGGCAAGCATAATAGTGCAAGGGTGAAAAACTTTGGTTAGCTTGACATCTTCACTATAGAATTGTAAGACATGTGGTGAAGAGAAAGTGGAACAGTGAAATCGATTGAAAATTCTTGAAGTTGATTCTAGAGATATGTTGTAGAGGTGACTAAAACCAACATAAATAAAATAAGTATGGCTAGATAATTGATATTGAGATTTGTTGGGAGGTATTTTGCTAATTTTTGGTGATATGTTGAACACATGGATGCCACTGCTAGAATAGGTGGAATAATAAGGGTTTAATGAAGTGAAGAGAGATGAGATCCAGGGTGAAGATTGGAGAGTCCATTAGGGGAAGAGGCGAGCTGTGTAAGATGATGAGGGGGTGAATATATGGAGGTGGCAATGGAGAGACCATGGACAATTTTAGGGGCTAATATTTGCAAGTGGGATAATTTTCCATGTTTTTTCCCAAAAAAAAGATTTGTTAATTTCCATTTTTTTCTAAAATGATAGTACACCATTATTTTACCTTAAAAATCACCAAAATATTGTATTGGATAATATAAACTCATTGGACATCTAAATATTTCTACAAAAATATCACCAAAATTTTTACAATTTGCATATTAGGAACTAGTAAGATTCACCAAGGTTTCTAAAATTTAAGTTAAACTTCCATCCTTCAAATTTTCCTTCGGAGAGATAAGGCAGAGGGGAAGTGCGAGACAACAACATCCTAGTGTGGGGTGCGTTGGAGAGGATTGTGTACTATTTTCAAATTTAATAGGGAGGAAAATGCATAAGGACGTACATTTGTCTAAGATGCCTAAAAGGCAACATCGTTCCCAAATATAAGAGGAATCAACGAAAGGTAGGTGACTTTAGTATTGCACCCAACACCATAAAGGGTTTGGAGTTCATGTTATTAGGGAATGTCCAATAATAATTCAAAACAATCCAATCCAGAGAGACATCACAATGGTTGATGTCACAGAAAGCGCCAATGACAAAGTAATAGCTTATCACTCATGAACCAGCATGAGGGAAGTCTTTCTGGATCCAATCAAGATAATAAGAGAATGGTTGTGGGGTAGTGGGTAGATGCACAAATTTAATGAACTCATGGGAATATGAGGATCTTTTGGCTTATATTATCGAGAAGGAGGGTAGCTAATTGATATTTGACCTAACAATTATGTAAAAAGAGGAGGTCATCAATGGGCGAGGATGTATCCCTAACCATGGGAAGTAGTGAGGGATCTACAAAAGTCAGTTTGTTTAGTGAAATGCTCTCTAGCACAGTATGTTGTGGAGGAGAGTCAAAAAATTCGACAATAGGACTAGGCTACTTATCAGTAAAGATGATTTTAATAATGTGTTGGTATTGGAGATCTCTACACTCAGTATTAGAATGGGTGTGTGTCCTCTAATAGGAAGACAAACAACCCAGATGAGAGGGAGAGGGCAATGTACTAAGTGGTAGATTTGAGGATGGAGAGGGTGGGATTGATGGTGGATGTAGTTGAGAGCTATGAGATTGTAGGGAATTACAATAGATATCATTTTTTCTTTCAAAAGCTAGGGCATAAAGAAATGCTTGTTCAATAGTGGTATTCTCAAATAAAGGCATCACATTTCTAAAAAAAATAATCATGCATAATTATTTTTGATAATACGTACCTCTTAAAGATCACAAATTTTAGGCTAAATCCAGAACCATGTGAAGACGTTAATAAATTGTTGAACAATCGAAGCAGGATCCTAATGGAGGTGTAGTCAGTGTCCCAAAAGATTATGTAGGTATTCCAGGGGGTAAAAACACCTACGCAAGGCCCAACAAAATGCATCCTAGGTGGAAATACAAACAAGAGTGGAGATCTTGCCTTTGATATGTCAAATTTAATGAAGTATTTATAGATTCAACGTAGAATTTCCACTAGGCCAATGCTACACCATCTGATTGATACTCAGCGATTTGCAACCTATGCTCTTTAGACATATCTGTACAATTCTTGAAATAGGCATGCAAGCTACGAATCCAAGCATCGAGGACATCACCTTGCATCTAGCCACCATATTTGGGTAGAGTGGTGGGGGTTTTGAGCTACAACATTGAAGTAGATACCCTAGATTGTATTCATAGGGCTTCAATGAGTTGAAGTGCCAGATCTTGAAATTGAGTTGTACTAAATAGAATAAATATTTTTGGACATAGGCTCTCTGTGAGGAGGAAATGTATGCACAAAGTGAGAGATTGTACCTATAGAATCCAAAAATAATAAACTATTATGAAATCCATGTGGGATTGGGTCAAAGGAACTAAATCACTTTCCAGTGAACACTTTTGTGAATACTTTCATTATTGTTTCTACTGAAATTATTGCAAACATTCCTACCCACATAAAAGTACAATTATAAGAAATAATAAATAATAAATAATAATATAAATAAATAAGTATAAACTTACAATGCAAATGTACTCATCGTGACCCTAGAGCATAGTAATTTTTTGAACGACACAACCTTCTGAATAAATTCCATATTTGTTGTTTTATTCAGGGTTGTGGTAGTCAGGATTTTGCTTGAAATACTGTAATTTAAAAAAATCCTCATTCAACCATAATTTCAAGAGAATTGGGTTGTACAAAAGTATAAAAGATGTTCAAGAAGTTGGCTTCAAAAATGATTTAACCTGTGAATTAACAATAGGATATTTGAAGGAAGATGAATGCCACCACCGGAAAAGGCACAGAGATCCAAGAATTGATTATGAGAAGGCCTGAGAATTCTTTGATGGGGTCTATCAAGGAACCCCATGTATGTTTGGGGCAGGGGCTACTATCATTTTAAAATATGTTGTTGGAGATGTACAAAAAATAGAGTTGATTTCTTTGCATTATACCTTCATCTAAAAGTAGCAGAGAAACAAGACTCGCAAAATGTTCAAATACCAATTATTATCGACCTGCATGATAAAATATACTTGCGATATCACATGGGAAGTACATATATATAGTTGCATAAATTATTGATATTCAAATAATGTGACAATTCCATGTTATGTTCTTTGACATGTTATCTTGTGCATCCTTAGACATATTTACTTCTTGGCACTGAGTGGCTACATTCTTGATATCATGATCAGACTCATTATTAGCTCTATGCATGCAGTGGATGTCTGTATGACCCTATTAGGTATAAAATGCATGTAATGTTTATTGTACATTTTAATATAAACTAAAGTGTTTTATTAAAAAAAATAAAGAAATAAAATAACTAATATTTATGCATAATATTTATATAAAACATAAGTTCAAAATCTAGAAATTGAGGTATGAAAATTCTTAACAATGAAAACTTACCAAAGAGAATCACATTAATCTCCAATTCTCTCTCTGGATACCTTGGGAAAAAAAATATCCATCAAATAAGATTTTTGTATAATGCATGCAAAGATTTATTTTTCCCTGCAAAATTAACCAAACGAGACACAATATTAATATTCAAGTAGATACACGCATTCAAATAGGCTATAAATCAACCATATGCAAGACAAATCTAGGAGACAAGACTCAGAAGTAGGAAATGAACAAGGAAACAATATTAATGACCATCGAACTAATCAAACCAGAAGTGGACTTGTTTTCAAGCAATTAAAATTGTAAATGATAATAAACTAAGCTAATACTATTGTACTCTAGTGATATTTTTCTAAGACCTTTCTTTTCTAGGTATCAATAACAAAATAAAAATATATCTCAAGGGAAACATGCATGCTTATTGAATTGTCGAGTAAGTGGTAGTCACTATTAGAAAGAGATCAAATAGAAATAACTCATACTAGAAAACCTCCAATGCCTAGAGACAAATTATTCAACGAGTGCTTTTATTACTAAGAACATTATTAGCTTAACTTACTGGTTAGAAACCAATACACCTCTTCTTAGATGACCACTTGAAATGTGAAAGATTTTGCATCACATCATCAATTGTCAAATGTCCAATATATGTCTGTTGAAAATAAGAGTTTTCCCCTTCATCGGTATCAGCTGCAAAAACCTCAAATGATCATTGTTCTGAAGCACCAACCTTGAATAAGTGGGGATTGACACGGGCAGTTGCAGAATGCAATCATTTCATTTCCTCCACAAGATCGCATGATGCTAATTGACCCACTTTGGCTTCAAGAACCCGAAAAACCTAATAGTTACACAATGAAACAAGATAGCATAATTCATGTTGAAACAAGTCTAGAAATAAAAAAAAAATACTTTGAATAATATTTCAGTTGTCTCCAAAAAACGATTAACAGTAGATCCATAACATTGGACTTGAGTTCCTAATAAGTTATTTGATACTTCAAATAAAGTTCTTTCCCTTAGAAATTTTAGAAATGCCTACAAAATTAAATGTCCACTATTGAAAAGATACAAATTTCAGTCATCAACAATTCCAGTAAAAATATGACCAATAAAGCAACGAAGACCTTCCAATTTACCTCAAATTGAGTTGGGAATCAGTGTCCACCAACTACCCAAGTATGCATCAATCAATAATCAAGACTGATTGCAAGAAAGAAACTAAAAAAAGAAATTTATGTAGCATCATCAGGGGCGGGATTTCAATCACTTGACCAAGACTCAATTAAGGCAAGTTACTCTATCTAAATTCTTGTAAGTTGACACTCTGAATACCTTAGTCACAAAAGTGTCTTTTATATCTTCGCTACCACTGGGGGTAACAATCAATAACTTGGTTGCTCTTGAATGACTAGAGACAAGGAGCATCAGTAAAATAATACATCAGTAGTTGAGAAGATGACAAATAAACACCATTCCCGTGTTTGGAACGTAAGGATAAGGCTAACCTATCAATCCTATGGTAGGGCTGAAAAAACTCTAAATTTCATTATAACTCTGTGACTGAGAGTTCTAGCATATCCACATACATGTACTTTTTAGTTACTACCTTCTTTGGAATCTCAAAACACATTTAAAATAAACAATAATAATACGTAAACAAATAAACATAACAACTATATCTCTTTCTCAAGTCATCGTTAAACATCGTGTTTCAAACACATGAATTTAGGCACATTCATAAATTCAAACATGTATTCAGCATAATGTGTATGCGTATAATTTCATGTCATTTGATATTGTCTTTGGATATATGCAATTGATAAGTTCCACTTTGTGTGCATGTATCAGAATCAATGGTAGTTTAGAATGAGCCTGTCTTATGAAAAAGGTGAATCCGATAGAAAATTTGAGAGAATTGAGTGAGGGGAGAAATCTTATTGTAGGCAGTGGAAGAATCTAAGTTTGAAGTTTAGAACTCGAATAGACGGTTTTGTATGTGAGGAAATTCTGGAGAAGAAGAGAGAGGAACTCATAAAATGATAGTGATGATGCATCTCAAAAGAGGTTAAGTGCATATGAAATGTGCGTGTGGAGCAATTGAGCGGGTTTAATATGAAAAAGAATACCTGGAGCTTTTGGAAATATTGAGTCAACTTTATTACAAGTGAACATGACTATGATTTACTTGCAAATTCACAATGGTGGTTGAAGCATCAATGGATTTAGCTATGTCTCCTCAAGGTGCCCTTTTTTTTCTAAATGAGTGGAATATTGCAACAACTTGTGGGAGCTACAACATGTACAAGTATTATCAGTAATGTAGCATCAAGGCTAGTGCTTTGCTTATCCTAGAAAAAGTTCAACTAAAGTGGCCTCATCAGGAAGCAATTTTACAACCTCAACCTATTGTATATTATGGCCTAATAAAACCAGTTATGTTGCAATTAGAATCTCACTAGCCTTACTATTGGTGGTGGGATAGCCATGTGAGCCGTAAAAATTCAAAATGGCTTCAAGAAAACCTGATAGATATGGATATCAAGATCCAAGCCATGTTGAAACTAATTGAATATGATGCAGATTCATTTGCCAAATGTGTAGAGATGTTCTACAAAAAGAGACCACAACTTGTACATTTGATCAAAGAACTTTATAGAGCATATTGGGCTTTATTAGAATGATGTAACCACATGTCTGGGGAACTGTGCCAAATGCATTATACCGCAACAGAGGCATTTCCAAACCAAATTCATACATAGAAAAAATTGAGTCATCTTTATGTTGATGAAATTATAAATAACACTTATGACTGATGAAAGAAATCACAAAGGAAGATGTGTAATAGGGTTGCACTATCTTTTGAGGAGGTAGAGGATGGAGGGGAAGTTACAAAATTTTAGGGTTCAAAGAAGGTGAATGAAATAATTACATAATACATAACCACTATGAAAAAGGCATCATAGTTGCAAGAGGATTTGAATTGTGTGCAAGAAGAAAGCCAAAAGATGAAAGAAGAATCATCATCTCAAGCTGAACAAATCAGTGAGTTGAAGGAGCAAGTATTCTCCTTGAAGAAGAATAATGAAGAACTTGATTAAGAAGGACATGTATTGAGACTGAAATTACAAGTTGAACTAGAGAAGCATAAAAAATGTGAAACATAAATTCAAAATTTGGAAGCAGAATTGCATAAGTTGGAGGGGAGGATTGGAAAATGAATCCAGTATGAAGATGTGAGTCCCAAATATAAACCTAAAGATGATAAAATAGTAAGTATGAAAGATGGGAAAGTTAGGACAGGGACTCGACACTTGGGAAAAGGAGAAAAAGAAACTCAAAAATCTCTTTCAAAATCACATGTAGAACAGGTGATCCAGGTGGATCTCTAAAAAGTACCATTGGCATGGTAGAAGGGCTCAAAAAGAAAAGTGGAAAAATCTAGATAAACTTAGCATCGGATTGAAGTGATTGTCATCCTGATTCCAATGATGTGAATGGAACTCAAATACGAGCTTATATGAAGAAGTTAGAGCAATTCAAAGATAATGTTTGACTTGGACAGGTGGCAGGAGAAGATGATGTGGCAAAACTGCCAATGAATGGGGAAGCACCAAATGACAAGCCACCATTGGTCTCACACTTTTCTCATCACAAAAGGTAGAGGTTAGTGGTTTCAAATTGGCCCTAGGCAAGAAATGTTGCAATGCGATAATCACATATCGCAAAAGGCAAGTGTTTATGAATAAGCCCTGGCAAGATCCAAGTTGTGATTGCGATATCGCATATCACGGATCGGAGGTGGATCAAGTGTTTATGAATCGGCTCTTGGTAGTCAGGGTTGTGATGGAATGATCACAATCACACATTGCAAAGGGAAGGTGGTACAAAATGAGCCCCCGACGGTCGGGATTGCGATTGTGATATCACAATCGCATATCACACACGCCGCGTGCACAGACCATAAAATATGCGCGTTTTTCCAATTTGCGATATGGTGTATTAGCACTAATGAATTATGGTTCTCCATTCATAGCACTGTCGGGTCCATTAAAGCTACCGGTTTAAGGAGTTAAGCATTGATTCTCTGTGTTTAAGCCACCGGTTTAGGGAATTAATGAGTAGTTAAGAAGATAAGTAGGAAATAGTCCTTGGAACTGTCTTTTTGGTATTTTTTCTATGTTTAATAGGGTGGTACCTGTGCACTATTCCAGGATTGAGAATATTTATGTATTGAAACGAACCCACCTACTATACTTGTTGCTTGTTGAGAACTGCCTGAGCATTGAGGAGTTAACTGCCAACCTATATAAAGGACTATTCACATCAGAAAAGGGGGAGATCATCACAATAGTTTAGAAGATCAGCGCGTACAACAGTAACCTAACCTGGCAGCAGGCCGAGACCTCGCCTTGAGCAACAGGGAGGTTTCGAGGGTGTACAGAAAGCCCGATTATCTGAATTGGGTGCTCGGATAGGAATTTTTGAATGATTTTTCATTAGGATTCAGGTGGTATTTTCCGCTTCTGAGGTTGGGCTCTCCATTCTTCATCCATATACTGTCAAATTTTATTTCTGCATTGAAGAATCAATTTTACCCTCTAGGATATAAACAAAAAGAATTAATGGAATGGAAACACCTAAGGCAAAGCAAGGGTCAAAGTGTGCAAAACTTCATCGAAGAATTTAGGAAACAAGCATTGAATTTGAGCATTCCATTAGATTCACCAGAGATTGCAACTAAGTATATCGGTTCCTTACATAGTTACATAAGGCATTCATTATTATTTTTTGAGTCAGCTACCATCGATGAGGCCAGTGTGAAGGTCATGCATCTTAAGAGCAAGGTTACACTTGAACAAAATGACCACCCAAAAAGAGCTGCAACAACCAAGAGAAGAGGGGAAAAGCCCTCTTGTACACATTGTCAGAAAGAGGGACACGTCGAAGAGAATTTTTGGAAACTTCACCCTGAGCTAAGACCTAAGAAGAATGATAGAAAGGAGAGGCATAAGACAACTGCCACCATGCAAGAAGATCATGAGTTTGAATCAGAGGAAGATGAGAAGGTCACAACTGCGGTATTTGCACGAGGTAGACCAAGTGATCTAGGGTCAGATTTTGGTGACGAAAGGAATATTGGAGCTCTTGGGATCAAAATAGATGGACACGTCAATTTGGATTCTGATTCAGGTGAAGAAATAAAAGTTTCAATAGATATTGCACCAAATATGAAAAGGACACCCAATGCATCATGGATCCAAGAACTTGAGGAGATCAACCAAAGAATTGAAGAAGAGAATGCTAAGCTAAGGAGACTCCTATAGGAAGCATAGAAGGAGAAACAAAGGTTGTTATTCCAGTTATAGGTTAAGGAAAAGGCCTTAGAAAAGCTATGGCATAACCACCTTGAGGTAAAAAGTAACTCTTCGATTTCATGTGTGTTTCCTCATGATGATTTTATTGCTTTTGAAAAACATACTACAGGTATCGGATCCAAACTTTTGAATAAAATGGGGTTTCAGGGGAAGGGCCTCAGCATTAATGGCTAGGGCATCGTAAACCCCATCAAAGTGGAGGAATTTCCTCGTCATGCAGAACTCGGGTATGTCAGGAAGGAAGTTGGGGAATGATCCAAAACAGCCATTGACCCACCAACAATAGATGATGAGGGCACCTCATCACATTCTAGTGATACTGAGGGATCCATGAACACTTATCAGAGGCACATCAGGGGAAAGCACTCCAAGACGACCTGGAAATTTTGGAGGAGAAAGAATCATTTTAGTCACTGCAACAAGGTGGGACACCAGGCAGCCACATGTCATATGCTCCATGCTGAGGAAGCATGATAAAGAAGCCAACGGGTGAAAATGTTCAATAAACGAACCCACCACATTCATGGTGATCTTCTTTATTAAGTCAAATATGTTTTTTTTTAGATGTAGTATCTTGTTATGGCCACCGTTTGTAAGTCATGTGTTGCAAATAAATGTAAAAGTGATGATGTGTTTCCCATCACTTAAAAATGCAATGATGATGTTTGTGGCCTTTTATTATGAGTAGTTGAGGTACTGGTTTTTATTAATAAATCCTTAGCCAAAGAGCGTGTGCTATAAAATCTTGGCAAGTTAGTGGTTGTTTGAGTCATGTACGGTTTGTATATGATTGCAAAGGATGTACTAGTTTGTGTACAAGTGGTTGAAAGTGTGATTTGGTGAAGACACAGGCAGTGTGCTAGATGTGTTAATACTTTTGGTGTAATACATTCATGTGGGCTTCAAAGGAATTCATCTGAGTAAATCTTGGTGGATGGAGAAAGAAAAATTGAGGGAGCAATGTCCTCACTTGCCAATTGACTGAAAGGGATTTTGGTGGTCCAAAAGCTTTCAGTGGGGAGGATTGATCTAGGTGGATCTCTAAAAGTACCAGTGGCATGGTAAAAAGGCTCAAAGCTCAAAGTGGAAGAATCTGGATAAACTTAGCATTGGATCAAAGTTCTCATCATCCTGATTCCAATGATGTGAGCGTCGCTTGAATCCGAGCTCATATGAAGGAGTTAGAGAAATTCAAAGATCATGTTTGACTTGGACATGTGGTAGGAGAAGATGACGTGGCAAAACTCCCAGTGAATGGGGAAGTGCCAAATAGTGAGCTGCCATGTGTCCCACATTTCGCTCATCGTAGAAGGTATAAGTCAACGGTTTCAAATCGGACCTAGGCAAGATAAGTTGTGATTCGATAATCGCATATCGCAATCACAAAAGGCAAGTGTTTATGAATTGGCCCTGGTAGGATCCAAGTTGTGATTGCGATATTGCATACCGCGGATTAGAGGTGAATCAAGTGTTTAAGAATCGACCCTTGGCAGTCAGGGTTGTGATGTGATGATTGAAATCGCACATTGCAAAGGGAAGGTAGTACAAAATCGGCCTTTGGGAGTCGATTGTGATTGCGATATCGTAATCGCATATCGCACATACCACGTGCATAGACTGTAGGATTTGCATGTTCCGCCAATTTTTTATTTGCGATATGATGTATTGGCGCTGAAGAATTATGGTTCTCCATCATAGCACTGTCGGGTCCGTTAAAGCTACCAGTTTAAAGTGTTAAGCTCCAATTCTCTGTGTTTAAGTCATTGGTTTAGGGAATTAATGAGCGATTAAGAAGATAAGCAGGAAATAGTCAGTGGAACTAGTTTTTTGGTATTTTTACTATGTTTAACAGGGTTGTACCTACGCACTATTCCAGGACCAAGAATCTCTGTGTATTGAAACAAACCCGCTTGCTATACTTGTCGTTTGTTGAGAACTGCCCTGGGATTGAGGAGTTATCTACCAACTTATATAAATGACTACTTACATTGGAAAAGGGGGATACCGACACAATAATTTAGAAGATCAGTGCGTACAGTAGTAACCTGACCTAATAGCAGGTCGAGACCTCGCCTTAAGCAATAGCGAGGTTCCGAGGGGGTGCAGAAAGCCTGATTATCCAATTGGGTGTTCGGATATGCATTGTTGAACAATTTTTCACCAGGATTCAGGTGGTAATATCTGTTTCTCAAGTTGGGCTCTCCATTCTTTGTCCATCTTCCAGGTTGGAGGTATAAGGATTGTAAATGAGTGTTGTGTGTACTTTTATCTCTTTTTATGCCACTTAATGAAAGAAGGCCTCCCCACTATTGAGCAAGGCCCAGAGACATAGTCCGAATTGGATGAAATCCATAATCAATACTTTGTGTCATGGTTTCCATACTTATCTTGTTATTTACACATCATTTTATTTGATTTTAAGTTCCATGGTTAATAAGCTTTGTGTCATGTAATTCTGATGCATCTATAAGTAAAATATCTTAGTTCAAAAAGAGTTAATAGTTCTTCTGCTTCAGTATCAAGACGTCCTCAATCTTTATTAGACTTCTGAAAATAGGGCCAAGGATTTTTAGGTAATACTGGCTCTTGCACAAGAGGAAAATATCAAGATTAAAGATGAGTTATCATCTAGAGTCTACATTTTAAATTTGTAGAAGAGAAAGCACACCACTTAGAAAGGGAGAAGAATTCCCTTGAACAAGAGAGGGAACATTTAATAAAGAAGTTGAGCTGGCTAGTGGAAGAACTAAGTTCTATGCATAATCAGGAACACATTCTTAGAATAAGACTGTAAGAAGAGATAACCCAAAACAAGAGGATTGATGCAGCTCTGAGAAGCTTCCAACAGGTCTTGAATCAATCACAAGAACAAAATGAAGTTATGATGACAAAGATACAAGCAAGAACTGAGAGTTTGAAGGATGATGACAAAAAGTTTTACGTAGATCTGAAAAGCATCAAATAGGAATTAATTGAGGCAACCAAAAGAACAAGAGAAAGTTCTAAAAGCTTATATACAAGTGGGAACTAAGAGGCTGAAGGATCCAGAAGAAGAATAAAAAAATTCTCAAAGATAAGTTATCAATTAGAGCTCTACACTTGAAAGTTATTGAAGAGAAAGCGCACGACTTAGAAAGGGATGCAAATACCCTTGAATAGGAGATGGATAATTTAGTCAAGGAGTTGAGCCTGCTAGTGGAAGAACTAACTTCTACATAGAATGAGGAACAAAATATTAAAATAATACTTCAAGAGGAGACTGCCTAGAATAGGAGGATTGATGCAGCTCTAACAAGCTTCCAGCAAGATTTGAGTCAGTCACAGGAACAAGAGAAATCTCTAAAAGAAAAGATACATGTGGGAACTAAGAGGTTGAAGGATGCTGACAAAAAAATAAAGCTTCAAGAGGAAGTGATTTTCCAATTCCGAAACAAAAATGATGCTCTAGTAGAGCAAATCTATTATGCATCAATGTATTTTAAAACTATAGAAGACGAAGTCTCTAAATTGAAGCAAGACAAGGTCATTTTTTGAATGAAGTGGCGCTTCCAAAAAATCTTTGCAACAATCTCGAAAGATGAAAGGAATGACCTAGACAGATAATCACAAGGCATATCGAACTATTACGACAAGACCCAGAGAATATTTAGTTGTGTATTGTTAGTTTTCAAGATGAAAATAAAAAATTGAGGGAACTTTTCTAAAACTATGAGGAGGAAAATTTAGCAATGTCAAAGATTGTTGAAAAAGTAGAGGAGGAGCTTAGATATAGAAATAAATATCTAGAAAATGTACTTTTATCTCATACAATAGAGGTACAGAGGCTTGGCAATTAATTGAAGAAGCAAAAATTAATTTTCAAGGATCTGCAGGAAGATAAGCATACCCTAATAGCTAATATTCAATAGTGCATTAAGCAGATAAACATTCTTGAAGAAAATTTGCACAATTTCCAGAAAAGGGTTTATCAACTTGAAAGAGAAAACATGAACTTGAGCAGTGAGTTGACAAATTCACAAGGACATGTGGAACACCTCAATGAACAACTATGATTTTACCAAAGTGTGAAAGAAAAAAATGAAATGAACTTACAGCATGCATTACTCAAATAAGAAATTTAGGAAAGGAGTTTTGCTTGTTACAAGGAGAAGGAAATGATCTGAAGACCAAACTATAAAATGGAAAAACAATCAACTTGAGAGAGGAGTGTTATGTGGCATACTATGCAAAATGGAAAACAAAAACACTACATTGTCAGTTGAATGTGAGAAACATATCAAAGTGTATAAAGTTGTGGAAGAGAAGGTGTCAGAACTAGAAAGGAAAATTCAATTATTCACATACAAAGAACATAAAAAATTTCATTATTGAATAATATTTCCTTTGAAATGATATTTAAAAATGAATTGAAAGTACAAATGGAGAAGCTTTGAAACATACTTGTTGTACTTAATATTGTAGTGTTGGGTTGTGTTATATTCTTTCCATGACTAGCGGGGGGATCACGGGGGGCAGCAGCCCCCCTGTCAGGGGGTATGTATGGGTCTCCCCTGCATGGGGTCCAAGGGGCAATGCCTTGGGAATTTTTTTTTTTTTTTTTTTTCAGACCCTATATTACCTATGGTTTTGTGCATGGATTTCACATATGGTTTTAGGCGTGATGGTTTTCAATCCATGGTATTAAGTAGATCCATTCAAGGGAACTACGATTATTTTGTAATCCAAGGTTAATGGTTTAGGGTTTATACATGTATATATATGTATTGCAACACTGAAAGGAACTTAATAAATCAATCTGGTAGTCTCGGTTTTGGGATCCAGGGGAAAATCTATGTGTATATGTGTTTTATGTGTTATTTTCTCTCCACTATTTATTTTCTATTTTTAGAATTCATATGTAGGTAATTTCTATACAAGTTTAAAACCTACATGCAAGGGGCAATCAAAAAGCACAAAAGCTGAAAGGCCCAACAAACAGTTAGGTTAGTTCCTAACTGTTTCTTGGAGGTAATCCATAATTGATTCAAATAGTTAGGCTACCTCTTAATAGTTAGATTACCTCCTAACGATTTCTTGGTCTCCTCACTCGATGACAAGTAGATAAAAAAGAGAATAATTGTTCAAACAAATAAATCTGACTCACAATTGCTTTCTTCCTTCCCCCATGATATGTCAGTGTTCAACTTTGTGATTTTTATGTAATGTTTCACTATTTTTTCTCTCTTGTCTTTATCTCAGGATGACAGTGGAAGTCTAGGAAGCACTGTGAAGCACTGTGCACTATCCTCCTATCATATTTTCATATGAAAAAGTCACAGTTCCACGCAACAGAATAGAGGAATTATATTATAGGAATTTGTCAGAGGTAAATTTTAACTCTACGCACAAGAGTAAAGGAATTCTTTCATAGGGATTTTATCATAGTTAATTTTTCATAAGAATTTTATCATAGTTAAATTCTACCTCTATGCACAAGAATAGAGGAATTCTTTCATAAGAATTTATCATAATTAAATTCTACTTATGTGCACAAGAATAAGGTAATCATTTTATAACAACCAAAATCATTGGCTTCTGAGTGGGAATCATACCTCCAAACCCCTGCATTAATTATTTTTAGCACTTATTTTCTTACTGTGAATATGTCAAGACACCCATGATTGCATTTGGTTGATCAAAACCCCATTGATTTAGGATAGACCTATAGAATTTTCTTCATATGTCTTTATGGTAGAACCATTTTATACTAAAATATCCTTGAATAATCTATTGCATGTACGGTAAAATTCAAATGCAAGGGAGCTTGAGTGATCAAAACCCTAAGATTCACAGACGGTAAAGCTTTCATGGGGTCTTGAGTGCTCAAAACCCTAAGATTCATGGATGATAGAGCTTGGATATTAAACATAAGACGAATGAGGGATTTATTTTTTCTTTGTGAGCAGTCCCATCACCACAGCTTCTTGGAGGTAATCTAATTTTTTTTTTATGGATTACATGAAATGTATTTTGATGAAACAGTTAGGAGGTAACTTAACTATTTCATGGCAGTAATCCTTTAGGAGGTAATCCATAAGTATTAGGAGGTAACCTATTACCTAACTATTTACCTCCTAACTATTTTTTGATGAAGCTAAAGGCCCAAAAAGTACTGATGTTGTTGGGGGAGAGATTTCTATATTGAAGGAGGAAAACATAAAGTGTTGGAACCGACTTAGCTTTGCTGCAAAACAAACACAGAACCTCTAAAAAGGAGTCTAAGAGTTGCAAAACAAAATGAAAAATTTGATGTTGAACAATAAAAAATTGAAGGATGACAAATATGGGGGAATATATTATAATTTTCTTGAAAATAAATTAAAGGAAGCCAAAGGGAAAGTCATGTAGCTACTGGAGCACAATAATAGATTGAAAAAGGATCTCAAGTATATATTTGCTTGGATTAATAGAATGTGTGAGGAGATGAGTGGTCAAGAACATAAGCTTAAGTTTTCCAAAGAGATCTCAATATTAAGTCAGTAAAACAACAAAATAGCATAAATATAACCTCTCACTGCTAGGTAGAGGTGTGCTAACAAAGTTAAAATTTACTATTTATTCCCAACTAATTCACCACATCAACAAATTATTGCACAATCCAGTGAAATCGTGCCCTCTTGAGACTGCTAATGTCATCTATAACATCATTAGAAAAGGACGAACTACTGCTATCCTTCCTCTTTTTGGAACATGTGTCTACTGAATCAATTATTTCACAATCCTCAGATTCTCTCAAGTCATCCTTGAGAATTATAGGCCTCGTCTCCACACCACATGTTGCAAAATGTTTCTTAGCTCCTCTAACCTTATAGGCTTGATGAAGTAATCACATGATCCATAAGTGATGTCTTTCATCACAACACTAGTATATCCATTTGTTGACATCACTTTGGACATAATAATCTAAGGGCATACATGGTGTAACATGGCTCAACTAACCAAACTGGTTGCTTCTTAAGTTATTGCATTGGATATAGAAAACAAAATGGGCAAAAATAATTTCAACTCGATCAGAGAAAATAGTGGGAAATAACAATTCAAAGCCTATTTCCCATAATCAAACTATCAAACAATGTCTGGACCATCTTCAACAATAACTCTAGCTGCCTAGCCAATATTTTGGTTTGTTCACAAATTTGATGTTGTAGGGTATCTAGTGGGGGTTCATATTTCATGTTTTGGAAAAATAAAATCTAATCCCAGAGAGAAGGGAAAAACTTATTGTAGGAAAATATAATCCCAATCTGACAATTTCAAGTAGCCTAAGCCTATCCCCGTCTGGCAAATAATAGATACACCTCGCACATAACCATATCTAACCATCTTGGATAAATACACCTTGCTCATAACCATATAGTAATCGTATTGGTTTTCCTTAACTAATGATATTGCTTGGTGTTATAGACATATTTGGGCACTGGAACCCCAATCACATATGTCCATAAACCAAGGGCTTATGAGTCCCTAAAAGTGTTGTTTCATGCCCTAAAGGAACAAGCTCAGCTGATTACATCATCTCCCAGAATTTCTCCACAGAAAACTACTCAGAAATGGTCAAAACTGGACCATACAGACTGCTCAGTGCAAAGGGTGCGATGCATCTCACCTGCTTAGTGTAAAAAGTGCATTGCCTACTGGAAAGCCCTTCTGTAGGGTGCGATGGGCGAGAGTATACAAATGGAAGAGACAGTTTGTAAGGTGGATGATCATGGAATCTTCCAGAAACTACTCCTGTGACACTTGCCTCTCTGAATTCGCCCAGGGATGAGTAAGAGATCATCAATCTCCAAGTGGAATAAAGAACTACCAGAGAGAAGACACTAATCAAAATCGCAGAAGCTGACTCACCCCCCTTCAAACATTTATATATGGATCCCTCATCCCAGAGATCCAAAGGTTGGAATTTTGTATCTTGTAAGGAAGTGCTGTTCTTTTCCTCATGCAATATCATAGTGTTGGGTGATCTAAGATTTTCATGAGGTGAAGAAGGGCTTTCATGCTGGGAGGATGATGCTGGGTCAGATCAATGGGTTGTAATCCTCTCTTCTAACCTCTATATCAATAAAGCTATGCAAATTTTCCTCCACATTCTTGTATCTTTGCTAATATATGCACGTATGTGGTCAATATATATCTGGTCCTATATTGTTTATGATTGCAGATCTCTGCACTTTGAAGGTATTATGTTGCTTTGACTTTCTAGGTACTCTTTGAAGCAGAGTGGTCAAGGGAAGAGTGGCAAACATCTGTCAAAGGGGGGAAGGAACAAGCGGAGAACCAAGCGAAAGATCGAGGTTGGTATTCTTTGCTCCTCCCCTACCTACTTCTCATAAAGGAAAGCAAAAGTAACTTTAATCTGTTTGTTTCTAAGATAGCTACCCGTCTTAGTGGGACTAGAAACTCTGCATAAACACTAGATTTCCCGATAACAAAATGGTGACTCCACTGAGGAGCGACTAGTTTGTTTGCTTGTCTATATTTGTTTGCTTTATAAACTTACAAATGGAGACTGAAGTCAAGCCAGCTAGCCGTCGAACTGCATTTGCTATGCAAGTGCAAAGTAGATCAATGCTGCTTCAGTCTATCTCTGAGTTTTGTTTATAAACTGAACAATTGACTTACAAACATCCTAATTGCCCTGGTGGTGGCTCAAGTAGCTTCATTAGATCAGCCCCTGTGATTTGCATTTACTGACTATCATTTGCTCGGCCTAAATCCCTGAACTAAGCTGCAAACTATGACCCAGAACCAAGTTGAAGTCTCGTCCCTGGACCATTGCACCTTCTCCTCTTGGGAATCTGGATGCATCGCACCTCCCATGCGTAGTAAGTGAGATGCATCACACTTTCCCTGTGTTATAGGTGCGATGATCAGATAAGACCTCTTCTGCTTCCAGATTTTGGTTTCTTGTTCACTCCAGCTTTATTCAGGAGTTTTGTTGTCTGTGATCAGTATACCTCTATGGAAACTCCCTTCCTTTACATGATTTAGCCTCCATTGTACAAAGAACTGTAAATGCTTTTATGTATTGTTCGCCATTTATAGTCCTCTTTTACGAAGACATAGCGTAATCAAGCTGTCATCTTTTGATTTGAAAGTGTCGCAAATGTCGTTTTCAGTCAAAGAAAAGAATTATATTATCCTTGAAAGTCGATTACACTATTACTCATGTATTTGATTTGAATTAGTAGTTTTTCAAGTGTCGAAAGAAATTTTCAATTCAAAATCGCAAAGTGTCGTCATTATCTTCCTTTCATTTTTTGTAAAGAAAATCGTTAGTACTGTCACTTGAAACAATTCAAATTTGTGCTTAGCATTCTTTTTTTCATTCACACATTAAGAAATCGAAAACAAATACATGCACGTGCATTTGCATTTAGACTACTTGTTGATTTCGATTTAGGACAGTGCATCTAGTGTGTGCTCTCTGCTCTATGTTGAAAAGAATCTCATTTCTCTTTCCTTAGTAGCTAGGATTTTCATTGCAAAAAGAAGATCAAACGATTGTTTATCATCTTAGATTGCATTTTAGGAATTGTATATCTAAATCACGTGGTGAACCTGAAAGGAAAACTTCTTAAGAAAGATCAACTGTAAAATAAATTCAATGAACATAAAAATGCTTTGGAACCTAACACACAACATTTAGAAGTCTAGGCTAGAGACGTATTCCGACATCGTAAAGCCTGGTAACTATCGCTTTCATTGTAGGTTGGGTGATTCCTCCTCTTTGAGACGACAAGTGCTAGTATGTACTTGTGCTCCCACGTACCATCGAGTATATATTGGGAGACCACAATAGGCTACATCCTTTATCCTTAGGAAGTCGTTTCTGCCACCCTATCAATCGCAATGCACTGAACACAACATTCGGGAAGATTGACTGCCGTATCGTAAAAAGTATTATGTAGTTTTGCGATTGGTTTTGTAATCCCTCTGTCTAGATTTCTAGAGTAGTCGCTTTTGTTCCTTTTCAGGCTCCTTAAAGGAAAAGGTCCATCTGAGCACTTCTCACTTCAGGCTCACTAAAAATCGAAGGCGACTAGAGTCATCTTTTTCTTTTTCTCGAATCTTAAAAATTGAAATAGAAAGTTGTGTTAAACCGTCTAAAATTTATTTTAATTGGAATAATGTCACTGCTACCTCATTGGTCTTAGGTTGAGAAAAATGGAGTCCACCAACCAAGGATTTCCACTTGGGGGAAATCCTAGTCCTTTCTCGTGTTGGGGAGATGTTGGTGCACCTCATATGGCCACATTATCCCTCCCAGGACTGACAATCGGCTTGCCCATATGGCTCTTCTCGACCTCTTTCATTCAAACCGCCGCGGTTCCTAAGAAATCAAATCAACAACTAGATGATACTAGAGTTACCCCCCAACCTTCTGCTTCACTCATTTCTCCCTCCCATCCTTCCTCTTTGCTTGGTAAAGATGGTAAAGTTAAGAACCAAGTAACTGAGAAGAAGAAGAAAGGGAAGGAGAAAGAGAAGAAAAACAAGGAGCCAAAGGAAAAAAGGGGCAACCGTGCATCATCTAGCAAAAATCCACACACTACACCATCCAAACCAAAATCTCCATGTGTAATTTGCAAAGGGGACCACTATCATCGAGATTGTCCTTGCATCCCTCGGATCTTAGGGGATTGGTCTCCTCATTTTCACAACCCGGTGTCATCAACCTCTAATGATCATGTTGAGAGTACACCGTCAACTAACGAAAACGAAGTCTCTCGATAGAAAGGAAAATGTAAATTTCCTTGCAAACTGTGTGAAGGAAATCATGCCATCCACCATTTTCCCTACCTGGACGAATCTAAAAGAGTCTTGGATGACCGTCCTGCGTCACCGCTACGGCTTCCTCCTGGGTACAAGAAACTCTTGCCGAGTCCATCGCTATTTGAAAATCCGATCGACACAAATTTGTGGTCAGTTGAAGCATCTATCATTGAAGATAAACCATCTGAATCCATACCAGATGAAAGTCAAAAGGTTGAGGCGGCAGTTGACCCGGTCTTGTCTTCAGAAGGTCCATCTTCAGATGATACGGTCACCGAAGAGAATAAGAACGACACCATTCAAATTCTTTTTGTAAACATAGACTTCGATGAACAAGGGGGCAATCTACCCGTTCCTTTACCGCAGGAAGGAAGTTCATCAGGGTCATATCCGGCCATTTATTTGGCCCCACCTTCGAGCAACCTAGTTGTTTCCTTCAATTGGAATCTACTAGGCAGACCCCGTTTACTATCTAATGTAGCATCCCGAATCATTGTACAAACTTACAAAATGGTCATGGTCGGTACCATCATAGATGAAGGGGATTCTATGAGTATCTTTTCCTCAACTGCTTGGAAAGCACTTGGTTTGCCATCGCTTCTGCCTGAGATGTGAAATCTAACAGGCTTCGATAAAGGAACTAGTCCACCGTTAGGGATCCTTCCGAGTTCGCCTATAACTTTAGAGGGAAAACCATATATCTAAACGTAATGGTAGTCCAAGTACCTTTAGATTATAATATACTCCTTGGCCGTGACTATATTTATAGCATGGGAGCCATCGTCTCCTCACTCTTTCGAGTAATGTGTTTTCCACATGAAGGTTGAGTGATCTAGCTCGTAGACTAGCTTTCATTCCCCGACTCACACATAGCTAATAGTCAAATACCATCCCTAACTGGTCTTTTCATGCAAGGAATGTCTCATCAATCTCTAGTTCGTCCACCCGAAGAGCACGAGTAATTCGGTGGACATGACTGAAACCCAGGGGGCATGCACCCTGGTCTGCTTTGGCAGGAAAACTTCAGGTATAGGGTAAGTTTTTGCATAGGAATATGACAGGTCTGACATGCCCATCTGTTTAGGAAAATGGGGTTGGACTGGAATAAGATACCTCCATTAGAAGGTAGGCCTTTCTTGATAGAACAAATGTTTTGTCTACAAATTGAAAGGTAACCTGGAAACTCTACTTTGCTATACCTAGGGACATGCAAACCTTTTTTGCGCGCAAGTGAAAAGCGATCAGCGTAACGCTAACTCTATAGTTCTGCTAACTTCAACTGCTTAAGTTAGGTGAGTGGTCAAAGGGAGCATTCGCCTTCGCAAGGGCCGTATGGCGCCAACAAAGTAAAGGAAAAATTTTCCTACCTAACCTCAGTAGTTAACTAACCCCTAGGACAGTAGTTGGTTGTTCCTAGCTTGCATGCGAGAAGGAGCGGAGCAAAGTTTCGAATAGTGCAAGCTCCTTAAAAATTGAACCTATCGGTGAGACATCCTTATTATACGACTGGAACGAGCAGTTTTTATGCGAAGTTCAAGCTCGTTAAAAATTAAACCTAACCCATGAGAAAATGTTCCCCCAGAGTTTAAGCTCACTAAAAAATGAACCAACCTCCGATAAATAACCATTGTGAATGCATTATCATCAACTTTTGAGCCCTGATCGTGTTCCTTCCATCACCTCCACTCTGTTTTAGCCAATCATATGCCTCTATTTTATTTTTTACTCTTTTGAGGAACAGTTGCGAAGATTGATTTAGTTAGCCATCCTTGTGAGACTGTCGTGATTTGAAAATTCAAAACCTTACCTGGAATTAGCAGCTACCCTAATATATCACTCTTTCCTCAAAGATGAGTCTCCTTTAAGCTCTTTTCACCTGACTCATAATATATGAAAATATTGCCGAGAAGTTGGCCTCTCCAGCTCATTAAAGCTACTGGGAGTGCTATCCCTCCTCTAGATTTTAATCTTTTTGGACCTGAGGGATTATTACACAAAAATATCGAGCACTTGTCTTGTTCGGCTTGTTAAAACTATCGAAAATTCATCCCTTTCATATTATTTTATACTTTTTCGGACTTGAGGGATTATATGATGAAAAAGGATTACTGGAGTTTCCTTTTCATCCCTTTTTCAGACTCTCTAAAAATGAAAAAGGACCGAGTTGTCTTTGTCGTTAAACTCGTTAAAACTAATAGAGACAAACTTGTCCATGCAGATAAGAATGAGTTTCACTGTCGCTAAGATCGTTAAAACATAGCGACAGGTTTGCCTGAAGGGAAAATTATAGAACAAACATATGTTATCCTCCTCAAGCTTGACAAAAATAAAGAGGTATTGGTCAGCAATGACTGGGGAAAAATTGGGAAGAAAACTTGAAGAAACTTTATTGGTAGCGAGTCGCTCTTGAACATGACACTTTCACTCCATCACCACGATTGAGTCGGGTTGGGTTATTCTGTTCACCATTCATATTACCATTGGTCCACCGTACCATCCATCTTTGGCGTTAACGCTACCAATCCATTTCAGTGTCGCCAATATGTTCAAGAGAAGTCGACTAGAGAATTCACCAACCCATCTTGTGTCTCATCCGCTGCAATACATTCACGCTCCATTCTTTCATGACCGCCACCCTGAACCTTGTGTCATCAGATCGTTTTCACCTCCAAAATAATTTGCTCCATTCTGTATCATAGATGTGGGATTCATTAAGGCCCTCCTATGACGGGTTACTTCTTGTTGACGACAACTCATTATCCAAGAAGTCAACCTAGGAAACAACCCTTTCAGTACTTTGAAGCTTGCATGCATCCATGGCAAGTTTCTCACTTCCTGCGATAGGTTTACATAAATGGCCTTCGACCAAAAGATTTTGCGTGGTGTTCGACGCCAAGTCCCTTTTTCACACCACACGAATTGTATTGTAGTACCTTGAGGGTCATCATCATTATCGGTGATTCCTCTCACGCCTATTAAAAGATTACATCATTGGCCGGTAATCAGGCAATGTCTGTCCATGTTTGACTCCAGAACATTTTTCACGTGGATCGACTTGTACTTCAGGCAAATATTGCATGAGTTTGAAGACCCCGGATCTAGTTTCATCCATCCGGGCTGCGATATATTCAGGAAAATAAAGACATCAAATGTACAACATTGCTGCACAGATGATCATCCAAATTCAAGGATGATGGCTCTACCAGAATCATCAGTCTGCCACACAGACGGTTGTCTATCCTATGTACATGAAAATGAATTTATAAAGCTGAGCATGGGAATGCCCGCCTCAGCTAGATCATGAAAACATTATGAAGATAATGTATTGTATTGTATCTTATTACAGGTCACCTTCCAGTTCAAAAGAACCTCGTATCCTCATGATAAAGCATTTCACCCGACATCAAAGATCTACGACCTCATGCTTTAGGGGGTAACTATTATAGACATATTTGGGCACTGTAAACCCAATCACATATGTCCATAAACAAAGGGTTTTTGAGTCCCTAAAAGTGTTGTTTCATGCCCTAAAGGAATAAGGTCAGCTGATTACATCATCTCCCAGAAGTTCTCCACAGAAAACTGCTCAAAACTGGTCAAAACTAGACCATACAGATTGCTCAGTGCAGAGGGTGCGATGCATCTCACCTGCTCAATGTAAAAAGTGCGATGCATACTAGAAATCCCTTATGTAGGGTGTGATGGGTGAGATTAGACAAATGACAATGACAGTTTGCAAGGTGGATGATCATGGAATCTTCCAAAAACTTCTCCTGTGACACTTGCCTCTCTGAATTTGCCCAAGGATGAGTAAGAGATCATCAATATCCAAGTGGAATCAAGAACTATCAGAGAGAAGACACTAATCAAAATCCCAGAAGCTGACTCATCCCCCTGCAATCATTTATATATGGATCCCTCATCCCAGAGATCCAAAGGCTCGAATTTTGTATCTTGTAAGGAAGTGTTGTTGGTTTCCTGGTGCAATATCAAAGTGTTGGGTGATCTAAGCTTTTCATCAGGTGAAGAAGGGCTTTCATGCTAGGAGGATGGCACTGGGTTAGATCAATAGGTTCTAATCCTCTCTTCTAACCTCTATATCAATAAAGCTATTGAAGTTTTCCTCCACATTCTTGTATGTTTGCTAATATATGCATGTATGTGGTCAATATATATCTAGACCTATATTGTTTATGATTGTATATCTTTGCACTTTGAAGGTATTATGCTGCTTTGACTTTACAGGTACTCTTTGAAGCGGAGTGGTTAAGGGAAGAGTGCAAACATTTGTCAAAGGGGGGAAGGAGCAAGCGGAGAATGAAGCGAAAGATCGAGGTTGGTATTCTTTGCTCCTCTCCTATCTACTTCTCATAAAGGAAAGTGAAAGTAACTTTAATCTATTTGTTTCTAAGATAGCTACCTGTCTTAGTGGGACTAGCAGCTCTGCATAGACACTAGATTTCTCGATAACACTTTGGGAACTCAGATGCATGTTGTCACTAACACAATATACAATAGTAGTGACTTTGAGAAAATACCCTACTGAAAGCATATATACACATTCGTAGTGACTCTAAGAAAATTACAAAGTTTCCAAATTAACATTGGCTAAATATGAATATGAACCTTGGGTTGGTAAATTTAAGTTATGGATATCCATTTATGTCACATAACATCGTGGATTTGTAATTCTAAAAAAAATATAAATGGCTTGTTAATTTTCTTAAAACTACAACCTTTATCAATACAAAGTTCAAAAATGAAGACAATATTTTCTAAAGGGTTGTCTTTTGAGCATTCTTTGTTGGAGCAAATCATCCTAAGATTGATTTCCATAATCTGTGGTTTTGTCATTTCTACATTTTTTTCTTTGTAACATTGGCACTTATGACCAAGAAAACTGTGTCCAGATGGGAATACAAGGTGAAAGATTTGTTCCAGGTGGATTTTGGGAGGTTAGTGATTGAAGTGGAATAAGTTGAGATGCTTGGATTGATTACCTACAAAGCTAAGTTCGACTCCACATAGCCATTTAAGTGTGCCTAGATCACAAGGTCCCTCGACGTGACCATCCAAATGATGGTGCTCATTGAGACCCTCACAACTCTAGGTGTTGAGGTGAGATGGTGCTCTTGTATCATATTCTCCATATACGACCACGTTTCCATGGCTATTTCTCATGACAACACTACACTATTCACTTAGACGGGGGAGATGTTGCAGGAATACCGATGGTGTACTGAAACGACTCTTAACTGGGGTCTAGGTGGTGGCCCCGATCTAATTGTCCCTGATAGTGGTGATGCAACTATGTTGATCCATGAAGGGGTCAAGGTCGAGAAGAAATTTTCCAAGACCAGGAAGTTGCCAGATCCAGAGTTTACCACGAATCTGGAGTTTCAGAAGGTTTTGCAGTTGATCAAGGAGAGCTACAAGATGGATCCCTTGAGGTACCACAGGATGAAGGAGATGTTGGTTGGTGTTTTTGAGGAGAAAACTACTAGTGTTAATACGATTTATCAGATGAAATCTAGTGGAACTTTCATATTCCCTACTATCGATGTTAATGACTTTGTTACCAAGAGCAGGTTTGATAATTTATATGGATATAGATACTCTCTCCTAGATGATTTGATGAGAGCCACAAATGTCATGATTGTTGGTAAGGTTGTTGTTGTTTGTGGATATAGAGATGTTGGAAAGGGTTGTGCTGCATCTCTAAAGGTTGTTGGATCTACGGTCATTATTACATAAATTGATCCAATTTGAATCTTACGGAAGGCTTTCCCATCCTTACCCTAAAGGATGTAGTTTGCAATTCTGATATTTTTGTTACCACCACTGGCAACAAGGATATCATCATGGTGGATCACATGAGGAAAATGAAGAATAATGCCATTTTTTGCAACATTGCTCATTTTGTCATTGAGATATACATGAAAAATATTCAAACTTTCCTTGTTGTTAATAATATTACCATCAAGCCTCAAACAGATAGGTGGGTGATCCCTGATACCAATAGTGACATCATCGTTCTTGCAGAGGGACGTCTAATGAACTTGGGCTGTGCTACTAATTACCCAACATTTGTCATGTATTTCTTCTTTATAAACTAGGTTATTTCTCAGTTGGAGCTCTAGAATGAACAAAATTCTAGGAAGTACAAGAAGAAGGTCTATGTGCTCCCAAAGCATCTAGACAAAAAGGTAGTTTCTCTACATTTACCCAAGTTGGGAGCTAAGCTAACAAAGATTTCTCCTGAATAGGTAACATATCTCAACATGCCCATTGAGGGACCTGTTGTGGTAAAAACACCACCCCCCATTTTTGACTTGCTCAACTCAAATAATGGGGACCCTTTCTGTAAAAATTTTGGCTAATCACCTTTTGGATTTTTATTTAGTTGATTGCCCTACACATTTGTCAATTTTTCATTTTCTTTGGATTCTTGTTTTTATTGCTTTGTTAGAATTGATTTTTTATAAGCTTCCCATTGACACTTGTTTCGCCTCATTTGGTCAATTGGTTTGAAAATGGCACACCTTTGAAGTCTCATCATTTATGTAGCCTGGGTTAAAAATGCATAAAATGTACAATATTGCATTTTGTAAATAAATTAGTTCAATAAAGCATTCATTTTAAATATTAACCCATAACAAGTTTTTACTAACATTTTTCCATTTTTAGTTATGTAGGCAAATCATTAATTATCGGGATTTTAAGAAATTCACTCATTTCCAAATCAAATCCTAATCTCGAAAACTCAAACATTCAAGTGGCTGTAGTTTAAATAATTTCACAACTTAACTAAATTTGATTAAAATAAAATCGAAACAAAAAAAATAATATTAAATCTTAATTTAATTAAATTTAATTAATATATAATTAATTTAATTTAAATTGAAATTTAATAATATAAAAAATTTAATAAATAAATAAATTTTAATAAGATTGGAAGTTTTATTCGGAACACATTTTAAAAAGTCCCGATACACATCATACCCCGATGCGATATCGGATCGGGGATTTTATATTGCATTGTAATAAAAGCCCGACACCATATTCCCCGATTTACCGATGCGATAGGACATGATGCTTTAACTCTAAGTTTCATTAAAAGGTGTGGTATTTGTTTTTTTGAAATCACTCATACATATGAGTGAAGTGTAAAAAATAAGTTAGGTTGGTATATATTAGTTTAAGTTATAATATCATATATTGAAGTAATTATTTAATATTGTAAATTAATTAATATATATTATTTAATTAATGAATTTTAAATTAATCAGATTAATTAATTTATAACATTTAATTAATTTGATTGATTTAAATTTAAAGATCATTTAGATTAATTTTTTTTTTTTGTAGGCAAAGGTGGTACTCGCATTTTCTATTATCACATCAAAAAATTACAGCAGTATTAGTGGAACCAACTACCCGCCCACCAGGGGAAACCGAGTAGGGTGTCCACCTAAAGTTTTTAACAGCGAACCAAAAAAAGAAATATCGCATTCTATTTTTCCAAGCTAAATAAACATTACAGTCCTTCCCTGGTCTAATTCTGCTGATATGCATATAGTAACTGTCTACTACAAAATGAGGGAAGCTGTCTAGATTATCTATATACCGTAGATTCATCAAAAGGAAGACACGAACCAAAACTACTCAACTGCATTAGCAAGTATTGGAGAGTCCTTCTTGTTGCTCTTCTGCTGGCTGTTCTTGAGCAATTGCTGAATCTCATCTAACTGCTTCCCCTGCATCTCCATGGAGATTTGCAGGATGCGGAGCTCAAGCCTCAAGTTAGGAACACCCAGGGCCAACTCAACCATTTCAGAAGCCACCTGCTCCAAGGCTTTGGCCAGCAACCATTTCATCACCCAGTAAATGTGTAAGGACTGCTTGAATAGAGACATTCTGCCTCTCGTATTACTGGGGTCATGCACCAGCAGCTCCCAATCCTCCATTTCCGAATCAGATTGAGCTTGTATTGCTTCTTCTTCCATATTTTGGATGATTCGCTTGATTTTGGGATTGGTATTCTGAACGTATGCTCTCTCTGCACGCTGTATTTTATGCTCGAAAGTTTGTCTGGCCCTCCTGCCAGGACGCCTGCTCTGCTCCGACTCTTCTCCCTTACCGTTTCGAGCTTTGTTGGCTTCGCTATTTTGACCACGGGTCGGGGTAGCCTCACGGACACCCTGACGAATCCTCCTCCGACGCCCGCGCTGCAGTACCTGTCTGCCTCGCCGGCTCCGCTGGCTAACACCCATGGCGTACTGCTCCCATTCCTCTCCATTCATACTCTGGTTGCGACTTCCATCCTCGTCTAAAGTATCAGGAATTTCAAAAACTTCCTCCGGGTCCTCTTCCTTCACTACCGCTTTTCCTTTCCGGTCTGGTTCCCTGGTTCGCGCAGCTTCCATTTCCTCCACTAACCGAGCCCTCTTTCTAGTTTCCATAGATCCGCTCACAGAAGGCCAAATATGATTAATGCGGGAGGCTCTCAGGCGACCTGTGTTTCCTCTCGCGCTGCAAATGCTAACTGAAGTCTTCTGATGCCGGGTGCTTTGCATGCAGGCTTTTATAAATTCCCGGAACCCACTCTTGCTATCAGTCCCGCTGTCCGAATCCTGCCATCTGTTCCTCCGATCATGGCATTTCCTATCAACCATCCTATTAGATTTATTCCGGTTTGAAGTCACTAACATGTACTCGCCATTTCTGCGCTAGTTCGAATCTATGATTGGGTTTATATGAGGCGGATTTTTCCCCTCAGATTTCGTACCTTTTCGATGTGATCTCGCATGGCGATCACCGATCCCTTCTCCCCATCCTTTCTGACATTCCTTAACTGCCTGTCCCAAATTATGTCCGTCCCCAATGCTTCGCACGAGTATTACAATTCGCATGGGGATCCTAATCATAATGAGCTTGCGTGGTCTGGACGTTCCACGTCCCCCTGGTGATCCAGCTCATCGCTCTCCACCTTTCTACCTGTGGCTTGGTCATGATCGGCCTTGATTATGGTTGCCAGGTCCATCCATTCCTTGTGCCCGCACACCGCTCTCCATTGAGCATCCACCGAGCTGTCGCGGCCTCTGCATCCCCAGTTAGCCAGGAAATCAGCCGCCTGGTTCCCTTTCCGCCTCACATGGTTTATTACCTTGTACTCAATTCGTTGTAGAAGATCAGCAATTTCCTGAACAATTCTGGCTGTTCGCCAGCTATTCGTGGCTTTTTCCCAATTCCGGCCATTGCTGAGCTTCTTCAGCATTTCCACCGCGATCTGAGAGTCCCCTGTGATTTCTAGATTGGAGTAGCCATTTCTTACCGCGATCCGCAAGCCTTGATGCAAAGCCCAGAACTCTGCCTCATTGTTTGTCATTTCCCCCTCCCAATCTGAAAAAATCCATCTTACCTGATTGCTGTTGTCCCGAAAAATGCCTCCAAAGCCCGCTTCGCCTGGGTTCCCCTTAGAGGCCCCATCGAAATTCAATTTTATGAAATTATCTTTGGGATAGCTAAATTTATCAGGGCTTTGGGTCCGCATCTCATGGTTGAGCTTCTGTTTATGGAAAACCATTTCGAATTTTAAGTTTAATTTGTTCAGGATTTCTTCCTCCACCTGGTTGGCTTTCCAATCCTCCCCCACCCATTTATCAACCAAGATTGTTTCCCGCAGTAGCTTGACTGCTTTTCCCCAAATGACTTCCGGTTCCTTTGCTGAGTTCTGGAATATCCTGCGATTTCTCTCCTTCAAAATCATCCCGAGTACAAATCCGGAGATGAGGTCCCAGGCTCTTCTGACCACTTTGCATTGAAATATTTCCTTATTCCATTGAAAAACCACTTCATTGAATTCACTAGGGGCATTTTCAGGTTTACCAAAAGTTCGTTTGGTATTTATCCACAGGGTCTTGGCAAATGGACAGTTTATCAGCAGATGATGATCATTTAGATAAATATTAATTAGTTTTTTAATTAGATTAAACTTGTTTATAAATAGTTAATTAGATATCAGTTAGTTAAATTAATAAATAGTTTATTAATAATTAGTTTAGTTTATTAATTAACAATTAATTTAGAATTAATTAGAATTCTAATTTAGGATTTAATTTTAATAAGAATTTTGATATTTTTTTTAGCCCAGCAACATAATTTCCAGATTCATGCCAGATTTGACTCATCAACTTTGGAAGCTCATAGAATGAGTTTTACTTGGCCAAATGAGGCCTAGGGCGGCTCATTGGAAAGAGAAAATCAAGGAGAACATTTTTGAGGAGGTTTCACTAACAGATTTAATTATTTATTTGGTCAAAAATTAGCCAAAAGATCAAGCTCCGAATTTTGAAAACAAAATCAATGTTCTGAGTTATTTTCTTCATTTTCATTTGTCCAAAACCTCTTCTAATTGCAGATCCATTGGTTAATCATATCTCTGGCCAATTAAACCATCCCAAGCATCAAGAGAAAGTTTATATTTTATTTTCAATTATTTATTTAAATAGAATTTGATTGGATTTGATTTAAATGCCAACAATGCCATGTTGATTTTATTGTTGCATTTTAATTTATTTTGATTTCTTTTTGCAGGAAAATAGTGGAAGAAATATGAAGAAAAAGATCTCAATCAATGAGAATGCTCCAGCAATTGAAGATCAGAATCTTGAGCAAGTAAAATTGGATTTAGCAGATTTCTCTTCAACAAACTCTTCTCTCAAGAATTCCTTCACAAATAGTATAAGTAATAGATTGCAGAATGTAATAAGGGCTGCTCTCCTCTGCAATTCTAGACTTCTAAAAGCACTATTGTAATAGGAATTTAGAGTTGTAGGAGAGAGGAGAGAAAATCTCATGATCTGGGGATTATTGAGGATTTTTCCTTTGTATCTTGAATTATGTATGAGGGGCAGAGTTTGCACTATTGTGGCTCTAGTTTTGAAGGCAGAAGTTCAAGTAATGTAAAGGACTGTTGGAGACCAAGATCAGAGAAATGGATGCAATAAATTGGTATTTATAATACGATTGTTTCAAATATCAGTTTCATTTTATGGTAACATGAATGTCTCATTTTATTCATGTTTGTGCACTATTGTCAATATAGATAATTTGTCTCAATATTGTTATTAGGTATCTCTTTTCTTGTGAATTAAAATCTGATTTCTGAGTAACTATTTACTCAAAAATCTGTCTTATAAAACTGATTTATTGAATGGTGATATGTTGTGAACTATTTCCACATATTATTGGTTAATTATCGGATTTACTGATTTGATAATTAATATCATTTTTGTGAAATACTTCATGAATGTTGTTGGTTCGTTATTTCAGTTAAGAGGTCTCAATAGGATGTGTTTTGATATCCATAATATCAGTTAATTGAACTACTTCATTAACTTGATATTCATTATAAACTAAACATATCTAAATCCCAATACTTTAATTATCTTGCTATTAGTTGGGTTAGATCTATATCTGCCTAATTAAGATATGATTTAGATTAGTTTCTTTTGCTTGCATCATAGAATAAGCTTGCATTTAGAGTAAATTCTACATTCTTTTAAGTCCTCTCCTTAAAGAGGCAAAATTTTAGTTGTGGCTTGGCTGAACCCAAATCAGCTTAAGGGTCATTCTCCTGCCTGATCAGCAAGAAGAAGTGATCTGATATCCCTAACTATTGGTAGTGAAAGATACATCATAAACCAATAGCTATAGAGAGAAGGTAACTGGACTTAGTTAAACCAGTCGAAGCCACCACACCAAATGGAAAAGGAGCTGCTTTAAGGTCCGGACCGGGTGGTTATCCCCCAATGTTGTTGCAGCGATTTTCGAGGCATCAACACTTTTGGCACTAGAAGGAGGGCTGAGAATTTTTGTCTATTGGAGTCTTTTCAATTTAACACCTTATTTAATTACGATGGCTCCTCTTAAGCTTCCAATTTGGAGTTGCATCCATGGACGTGCATCCTCCAATACCCCACCTGAAGTGGTAAGACTCTTGTCTCAGGTAAAATTCAATGGTAAGAGAAATTCTTCTACTTTTAATCATGTCCTTCAATTTATTCAAAACGTTTCAAAATATGATTTTGAAGGAATTGATGAAGGCATTTTATGCAGAATTTTTACTCTCACATTCGTGGCAAAAGCCAGAAGCTGGTGTAGAACTCTTCGGGTTGCCTCAATCCACAGCTGGGATCAATTTGTTACAATTTTCATTTGTAAATTTGACGGCTATGATTATGAACAGGTATGTGAAGAAATTGAATATTTACGAAGGTTTGAAAATGAGTCTGTTAATGATTTTAATATTCGATTTCACTTGAATTGTTCAAGATTTAAAGATGAAGTTAAACCTATGGAAGAAGAATCATTAGATTGGTTTGAATATATTTGCTCTCTTCCTCCCATTCCAAATCCATATTAAATTAATTCAAGCTTTGTTCCATCCCCTTCCAATATAAATGAGAATTCCAATTTGGATGTGCCAATAAATTGTAATGAAGTGGTTTCACAAAGCTTGGAAAATATTTCTAATCAAATGCAAGAAGACAACAACAACGATTTTGGAGAAAGAACTGCCTTGGAATCTGAAAATTACTCTGCGGTCAATTCAGAAAATCAGATCTCAAATCAGCAAGTACAAGCATCAATTAAGGTAAATAATAGCATGCAAACTGCTATACAAATTTCTGAATTTTTCCATGATAAGTAAATGCCGAAACCAGAACAGCAAAGCAGCCTTCTTCAAGAAAGCATGAACACACAAAGGGATGATCTGCAACCTGAAATTTACAATGAGCATAATGCACAAGAGTTCTCAAACAGGGACAATTTTAAATGCATTGTTTCAGGTTCACATTTTTCCCTTTATCCTGATATTTTTAATGATGGTAATTTTTCCTCTCTTGGTATTAATGATTTTTCATAAATTAAAGAGGATGATTTAAATGAATTATCAATAAATTTTTATCAAGATAAAGAAACAATTGTTTATCATTCTTTTACCATTAGTGAACATGAAATTCTTGTTCCTCCTTGTTTTGATATATTGGATAAGATCGAATGGAATTCTAGAAAATCTTGTGAGGTCATTTATGATAATTACTCTGATAACGAGGATGTTGATTTCAATTTTTCTGAAGAAAATCCTCATGATAAAATTCAAATAACATCTGAGGATGAGGAACATTTCAAGTTAGAAATTATTCCAACCTATCCTCATTTTAGAGTAACAAATTATCTTCATGATTTCACCATTCAAGAAAACATTCCAATCTATAATTCATATCATAATCAAGCTCTCATTCCTACTCATAATCATAATTCGTTTTCTAGTTCACAAGTTGGAATTCGAAATTACTCAAATTCCATAATTTTGGCCAATCCTTGTGAAAAAGAAATCATTTCAAAACAATCCCAATTGTGCTGTAACATTAGTTGTAAAAATAGTGATTTGATTTTAGTTTTTCTTTCACACTTATTTTGTTTAAATTTAGATTTATTTTTTTATTTTATTTTTCAGAATTTTAACACTTTATGCTGCCATATTGAGCACTTTACTGTCAAACACTCAATTTATGAATTGTTTTATTGGGAAATTGAAGTTTCATATTATAACCATGAACATCAAAAGCTGCTAATATGTCAATATCATTTGATGTTCATTTCTTATCAAAAGCTTCTATTTTCTCAAAGACAATCTCAACTAGAGGATATATTTTTACAATCTAGCCAGCAATTCAATTCAATTAATAATTTTCAACTGTATTTAACAGATTTCCATTCATCTTTCATTGACTCATTTGAAAAATATTTGGAATTTTTTCCCTCAAAGAATATTGTTAATAATTTAACATTTGCATATAACACTAATGATTTTTTCCAGGCCTTTGAATTTAAAAGCTCATCTTCACAATCTGGCCTGTTATCTCTTCCCTTGAACATTTCCCCATCCTTAATAGAAATCCATCCAGACTTCTATGATCTAATTGGTATTCAATTGGAAAGGAAAATTCAAGAGAAAGAAATTTTAAATAAGTTACTAACAATAACAATAACTGTACATTCTGATTTCATATTTATTTTCCTTAGTTTAGTTAGATTTGTATTTTTATTACTAACATTTGAACTGTACATATATGCGGGAATAAAAATGAGAAAATGGCTACACTGGAAATATGACTATACCTAGTCATTTTCATGTATATGGTTAGAATAGGAGTAGAATTAATTTATTTGTTTGTTTTATGTAGTTAATTTATTTTGAACAATTCTATAGATATAAATAAAACAAAGCAATCAACCCTTCTCATTCATGTTCAATGAAAACATTTTCTTCCTATCAGAAAGTTTTATTATTGTTTTCCTTTTTAAAATTCTTACAACAATACCTCTACTCTGCTTATTTTGAATAATTTCTTAATTAAATTCAATTAAGGTTGCACTTGGCATCAATCGCCTCAAGGCCACTTTTCTTTATTTCGAGATTGCTGAGTGCATACATCCAAATCTGTTTTGATATTTTTCCACAATTAGTGGCTTTATCCCCTTTTAATCTTTAGTTTATTGTTTGATGTTGCAATACGCATCATATTCATTTACTAAAGGTATTATTGAACAACCGCTATAACAATACAAATTCTTTTCAGGTTATTCAGAATAAGCATAGATAATAAATTGTTGTTTCAATTCAAAATGGGAGCCTATTTTTATATTTATTTCTGGTAAATTACATATTTCCTGAACATGAATAATTGATTTCCTTCAGCTTGATTGCCCACTCTAATTTAGAATAAATAATGAGACGATTTTGAACAAAGTTAAAATATTAAACGAAGGAAGGATTTGAAGATTTATGAGATAAAATCTGCAGACAATTTCCTTCTAAGTACGCATTTACAAGTTCATTCTCATCTCTTATTAGTTTCTATTTTTCTTAGTTTTTTTTTTATTCGTGTTCTGTTTTATTTGTAGGTTTTATTTCTTTTCAAAACATAAAGTAAGCTGTAAACCCATTTCAAATTTGCAATAGGCTCAGGGAAATTTTATTTATGATGCATTAGAATTTAAACATATTCCTTAACTTTGTTTTATTCACTTAGAAAACCCAATTGAAATTTCAAAGAATATCATAAGACCATTCGCATCATAAGATTTCATCGGAAGTAGTTCTCAGCATTTCTTTTGATAACAAATTATTCATAAAATACCTCCGATGTATTATCTTACTCATATGCCATATTGCATTTCTCATATCGGAGATTTGCAGTTGAAGTATAATTCCATTATCGTGAATCGCCGATCTCTGATAATCGACTTTACCGATATTGCAATGACCACATAATTCCAGACCCGATATGAAATTCAAATCAAATTTATAAAAAAATATCGCGTCAGTTTAATCGCAATAATGGTAGGAGCATAACTTTAAAAGGGCCGATGTCTCGGATCCGATATGTTATTGAAATCCCATCATAAAAAGTTATCGGGTCCACTCTTCATCGCATATCGGCATCGCAAAAAATATATTGTGTTACATTGGGTGCTTAACATTGCCGATCGCCGATTAGTTATATCATCCATTGCATTGCCGATATCACAATTGCTTTCTTGCATTTTTATTTTTGGCCATATCATTATTCTGAATCTGCAATGCGCAATGTGCAAAATACAAATCGCGAGATGCGGTGTGCGATCTGATAATTACAGCATGACTGTCCCCAATTCGCAATATAACAACTCTTCAATAATGTGATTGCTACATCTCATCACACATATTTTCTTCACATGATCTCATATCGGAAATTTTCTATTTCAACCGTCAATGTGATAAACTCCAACGCATGGCTCTACATGCAATGCGAATCATCCGATACAACGATGTGTTATTTTAAAAGCGAGCTTGGGTAACCACTATGGCAAGAAAGCAGTTAATGACCAATTTGCAGCATATTCAAATTATTTCAATTTCTCATACATTTTAGTTTAAATATATAATTTCATAATTAAAAATGGAATTCAAGACCTCTCTATCTTCATATTTAAATTTTATTATCATTGATTTGGTCTTGATTCTGGACAATTTATAAAATCATGGAGTTTAAATGAAACTTATAATATTTTGAGAAACAGTCATTACTGCAAATTCTCATTCTCATTTTTTATGCATTTGTTTTAATTTCAACTCCCTTGAGCACTAAGCATTCCATTTTTACATTTTACTGTTTGCTTTAGTTTAAATAAAATAAATAATTATTTTGGGTTACAGGATTTCGGTTAGTTTGACTTCTTCATGTTTTTAATGATAATTAAAATAAGAAGTCAGCTAGTTTGGAGAAACTGATACATTTCAGGTAAGATCAAAAGCAATTATCCAATGGTAAGATTCATGTACCCACTTTCATTAATTTCCATTTCGTTGCTTTAGTTTCAGTGTTGTTTTCTGACATACAAATATGTTTTGCAGTTCTCCATTTGAAGCTTCCAATCCTCCACCGGATCATATTTTTGAAGTCCATACTCTTCTTCTGGCTTAATTCCAAGAAGCAGCGATAATCTTCGTCGAAACAGCTACATCAGGAAGTTTCTCAACCTTTAGTTTGTTTTTAGGCATCTTGTTTTTATTAGAAAATGATTAAAAATGATGCTTTGAAACAAGAAGATTGATACCAAAGAGGAAGTTTTCATTGTGGCTAAATTTTATCGTCACTACTATCCAAAAAAGCCAAAAACACTTACAACCCTGCAAGGTATGATTTTCATAAATCTCAACATAAGAAAGATTGATTACACGATTATTTTCTTTTTTTCATATTGTTGAGACATT